>MQTX01000105.1:326429-368954 GCA_009735665.1 Angiostrongylus cantonensis
CAGGCCGCTTTTTACCTGGTGGGTAACACTAGTGCAGGTGCTTGTTTGCATTGTCTCTTTATTGTTCTATGGTCTTGGACCAGTAGGCTGGGAGAGAGTGGAGATGAAAGGAGAGGTCGTCGACGTCTCTTTGGTTATACGACAAGTTAGCTATTACGAGCCCGTAAACCATTGGATCGGGCCCAGATTCGTAAGACTTGTCTGTGTTTTCAATCATGTCTGTATTCCAGAACGTCTGCTTTTCAGGCAGATTTAATACGACTGGGAGCCAAGTACTCGCCGTGTATGCGACAGGAACCTGGATTGTGGAAGTTAATAGAGGAGGAGCGGAGGAAAGAGAATGTGACGGGATGCTGTGTGTTCAATGATCGGACAGGATGCTACCAGACAAGACAGTCAAGTTGTCCGGTGGGTTACAGTTAGCATTATCAGCTATGGTAATATTTGCGTACGAAGAAGAAAGAGAGGTGGTTGTAACTTCACGAGCGTTCGCTAAGTATATATTCATATCCCACTAGCAATTCGTATGAGCATGTGAACTGCTGTCTGTGCAATAGCGCTTGCAATCCAGCAAATACATTTGGTCTTTATTTAGCGAATCCGTAACCAATATATTAACTAAATTTTCAGCATTCGTTAGCCACGTGGCATAAATGGTCTAAACCAACCATTCCTTCTCTCACTAGGTCCAAATCCGACTCGCCATTGCTGGGCGGCACCCGAAATGTTGGTAACGTATCTAGAGAAACTTTTTTGTGTATTTTTGGGAAAAAGATACTTTGAATCTTAAGTGTAGTCGCAAACGCTGTCTATTTGGAGATATATCCTATTTTTTAGGCTTTCCACGTTAACAGTTGTATTTAGAACACCACCTCACGCCGTCGTGGATCGACCCTGCCTGCAGTTTTTAGCCATTCTTGGAGAACAGCTGGGGCTGTATGCGGACAAGATCCGGAGTGAGTTCATTCATTTCGATTTCCTTTCGTTCTGTTGTGTATAACAGAAGTTCTCCTGCACAGTGTCTCTATGAACCATTCTGAACTGCTCACTCTTTGGCATTATTCGTAACAATTTATGCTAAACAAATTAATCATATTCCTAGCCTTCATTGTAATGAATTGGGTTCCAGAAGTCTTGATTGAAATAGAATATGATAGAGCGGCAGAATTACTCTGTATTTTTAGCTACTTTCAGCTTTCCATTTACGTACTATTAACGCTCGAATGTCGTCGAGATAAATCTTTTTAGTTTCTGCAAACGTCCATCATCGGTTAGACCATACGAATGGCCTGATGACCTGACACGATGGCCGGTAGGTTGTATTTATTAACCTTTGCTAAGCAAATTTTATTAGCTTTTATTTTATTTTGACTGAAAGCTTATTAGTGCAATTCAAATTAATAGAATTATCGGGCAAGGCCACAGTTAAGGTATAAAAATGTTTTATTTATCAAACAAAATTTGTAAGTCTATCTGGTTCCTGGACTTTTTCGCCCTTACAGTTGACTGGCTTGTTTTCACGAAGATTTTTATACGTAATCAATTTTCTTTACTCTTGAACTATAGTGTTGCTGGTTTTGCAAGTTCTTTCTTTGCAATCTTGAGAAATCCGTGCTAACCCATTCCCAAGTATTCTCAGGTAGCTCTCTGTTTTGCTGTATCGAAAGCAAATTTCCCGCTGAGCGGATGGGTCTCCTTAATAGCAACGGGTTACCAGCACTGTTTATTACTAGTTAGAGTTTCGTGTAGAAATGTCGAACTCTGTATTAGTTGGTATGTCTCTGTTGGATAATCAACCAGTTGCTATATATCTCAGTTCAGCACCTTCAAACAACCGCTTACCACTGTGAAACTACCAATCACTGGCCTTCATACTTCCATTTTTTTTTCTTTTTGCGATTTTTTGTTCAGATATGTGATGAACCTCGTCAAGGTGCTTTCTTACCAGCTCATATGACATGCCAGGTGAGTAATACAAAATTTTCCTTGCGTATATTTTCGTTTTAAGACGTGCGTGGCGCAGTGGTCGAAGGTGCCCTACAGCATCCATGGGAATGATCCCCACGCTCGTAGTTCACCAAACCTTCCATCCCTCCGGTGTCGGCAAATTGGTACCAGACTAGTGTGCAAGGAGAGTAGCACTGGCCACCGCGAGTAATGACCAGACATGCATTCGGTCACCTCCAAGCGATGCTTAATGAGGTCTATTGCAAGGCGCATCCCTCAGGAATTGATCAACGCCGGGAGCTTTATCCTTTAGCTTTGTGTTTTCGTTTTCGTTAATGCCTTTTAATAGGTCACTGGTGTTCATTTTAAGGTGACTGGTCGTCCTTGTTGCATTCAAATGCAAGGCCAATGTCGTATAGCAACTCGTGAATATTGTGATTTTGTGAAAGGTCATTTTCACGAGAATGCAACATTATGCAGTCAGGTTAATTAATGCTTAATACTATACCACAAAGTTTTCCAATTTTTTAAGTTACAATTACTGCGCCATTTTAGCTTTTACCGTTATTAGGTTTCATAACACACGTATAGTGGTTTGGTTAGGGGTGGGATTGTATACGTGATGATTGACCAACTCTTCGTACATAAATAGTTGTTCGGCAGAAATAGCGCAGAGTTCATAAGAGATATTTCTTACATTTGTTTTCAATTACAAAATTCACTGAACGGAATATAAATTTCAATCTGTACCTATTTATCCAGCTCTTGTGGGACACAATCAGTGCAAACGTTTAGTGTTTCGTAATTTGTGGAGGCTTACCAACGGTTTACCGCCTCATAGTGTCTGGAAGGTGTTCTTGACTGTCGGGCTGTGATGTAAAGCGGAGGTGGGGGTTCATCCCCGTGGCAGGATCTCCCAAGCTGAGAAGGAGTCTGGGGCTTCCATCAGCAAACCCAGCTAGGAGTAAATCTGTATCATGATCCATCACTGTCGTTGTACCAAATTAATCGCATGGTGGAAAATCTCCCGTTGATCCACAAGGGCGGCGACTGCTTGTGGGCTTGTGGTAGTGACGACCTGGGGCAGAATTCATCCTGGCTGACCACGAGGTGGGTCCCGCTCAACCTATGAGGGCGAGCCTTCCAAGTATCCAACTAATGTATGAAAGTCTTTGAAATATTCTGCCTAAATCCAAATAATTTTCTCTGAGAATGTCCAGTTATAGTAAACAATTGAATTTTTCTTTACCAATCTAGGTCAATTGCTTTTCCGACATATGTGGCATGCTTCCGTTTCTTTGGCGAGATCACCCAGATCAGTTCTACCGCATGTTCCTCTCCCTGTTTTTGCACGCTGGGTGTGTTTTATTTATAGTTAGTCGGTATAGCTCAAATGGTGTTTTGTCTACTTTCTGCTCTTTCATTGCAACGTTGTTTACTATTGTTTCAGTATCATTCATTGCGCTTTCACGGTATTTGTGCAAATGTGGTTGATGCTTGATCTTGAGATGCTCATTGGTTGGAAACGCATGGCGATTCTATATATCGGTTCTGGCATTGGAGGGAATTTTGCTAGTGCGATTTTTGTGCCTTACAGTGTATGTTTTCGTTTTGTGGCTATCGTGACAATTTTTCTTTTCTTATCCAAGTTATTTATGCCGTACTGTTCCCACTTTCCACCTAATATCGTTTGTCCAGAATGAGGCGTGCGTGTAACGCAGTGGCTAGGGGTTCCGTGCGATATGGTCGAGGTCGTTTGGTTTTATCCGGCGCTCCGGGTTCATCAAGCCTTTCATCCCTCTGGGGTCGGAAAATTGGCACCAGACTTGTCTGAGAGGATGAGAGCACTGACTTCATATATTCAGTAGGCCACCGCAAGTCATTGTATACCCTAGACATGCATTCACTCACTTCAAAAAATGCTTAGTCAAGTCGAATCATAGACGCATCTCTTAGAGATGGATCAAGGGCGAACACTTTATCCTTTTTAGTTATCCAGGATGAGGTTGTTTCCAATAAACCGATCTTTGTAGATGTAGAAGGAAAACTTGACAAATTATGTAGTAGCCATTGGAGGACTTTTGCAATTTTTAGTCATTAAGTATTAATTGCTACTACAAATTTCTGTAACCTTCTGCCTGTTTTTTTCCGTTTTCTACAATTTCTCGACGGGGTTTTCCCATAAAATTAGTATCACTATTAACAATTCTACTATTTCTAAATTTCAACAACGTGTTTTATAGCCGGAAGTTGGCCCGTCCGGAAGTCATCTGGGAATAATGGCAGCCCTTGTCGTGGATTTGCACCACCACAGGTGACTTTTACGGTATTCATTTCGATTAGAAAGTATGTTAATTTTATTCAGACATATCATAGTGAGACCACGGCGTGAGCTTATGAAGCATATGCTGACTGTTTTTGTGCTTTTTCTCACCGGTCTGCTTCCGTGGATTGACAACTGGGCTCATCTGTTTGGTTTCATCTTCGGGCTGTTGATCACCATAGGTAACTTCGGAATATATTTTTTATACTCTTAGATGTTTTACTGTGAATTCTTTTTTTTTGACATACAATGATCATTTTAATATCTGCACACCTGTGGTCGCTCTTATTGTCGAGTGACTCGAGCGGTTGCCAGTAATTCTTCCGTTTTTCCCTGTCGCGTGCAAGAGCAGCCCAGTGTGTACTGCTTACTCTTGGGACTTGTTCAGCTTCGTGTTTCCGCTCTAGGATTTTCGTGAAAAACTCTGACCATGGGGTCAGGGCTTTCCTGCAGAGCGTTTGACATCCCGAGGAGTCCAGTCACTAACGGCTCTTGTCTGTCGGTTGCCGTCGATACGCATCACGTGTCTGGCCCACCTTATTTGCGTCTGTTTGGCGCACATAAACAGCATCTTTGACTTTTGATCGTTGACGCAGGTCGGAGATTCGTATCCCTTCCTTTACTTCTATGACACTGGATTCTCCTAGAATCATCCTTCCGACTGTGGGTTCTATAACGCTGAGTGCTCTTTCATCCTACGCAGCGAGCAAGTTTTTGACATATACGTTAAGGCAGGAATAATCGTGGAATCAGAAAGGTGAGCACGGAGTAGAGTGTTCTTTGTTCTCTTCTCTACATCTTTGGCTCTCTTGAAAGCTCCCCAAACCGTTCATTTTATTCTGTTCAACTCTGGAGCTAAGTCGTTTACCATGTTGATTTCCCAACTTAAATAGACGGAAATGAAGCGTTCGGAGATATTCATTCCGTTGAGCGTGAATGGGACATACGTAACCAATCCGTTCCTCATGAACATCGTTTTTGCATGGTTTAGTCGAGGACCAATTTTTTCACTGGCTTTATCAAAGTCGGCAAGCATTCGTTCCGTTCCGCTTGGCTATTGTTTGGTGTTATAAGGACGATGTCATCATCAATGCAACGTTGGTGTAATTGCCGACCACTTTTCGTTCCCATGTTGTCCCATTCTAGTGCTCGCATGATGTTCTTGAGGGTAGCGGTAAATAGTTTTGACGAGACGGTATCGTCTTGTCTGACTCCTTTGCTGACGTCGATATTAATGTTGCTGTGGAATGGTGATATCTTCGTTGTGAATTTTCTATACAGCTCAGAAAAAATCTTTGTATACTGAGTAGGGATTCTCTGACTGTCCAGGGCTTCTAGGACTGCTTCTATATCATCTGAGTTAAAATCCTTCTTTAAATTATGAATGTGAGACAGAGTGGTCTCTTCCAGTCTCTCGACATCTTAATGAGTTTTGTCCTTTTGTGGATGTGATCCATCGTACTGAGTCCTTTTCGATATACTGCTTACTTACTTGGCTGTTTTTCGTCCAGTGTTCTGTCAATCCTGTTTAGGGTGACTCAGATAAGAAGTTTGTAGATGACAGACTATAAGCAAATTGGGCGACAGTTGCCGATATTGTGGAGGTCACCCTTCTCGAACAAAAGTGCGGTCTTGCTTGTCTTCCATTGAGTAGGAGCTCGCATTCTGACACATAATGTGTAAAGAGCCCAGCCAGTGTGTTTGTAAAGACTGGCGGAACGTTCTTCAGGTGTTCAAATCTATCCTGTCCGAACCTGGTGTTCGGTTATGTGTAATATATCCATCCTTTATTTCATATAAGGGTAGTAGGACGTGGCTGTTGAATAGATCTGAGTAGTAATCGTGAATGATTTTCTCCATTGCTTTCTGGAAGCTGTGTTTTTCCCGACTGGGTGTGGTAAAATCGTCTTGGTTTTGCAATTGACGAAGCTTCGAGGAACTTTGTGAATGCTTTTCCCTGCTTCTGCAGCTTCGAATATAATTGTTGTTCTTCTCTTTCTGTGATTTCTTTTGTCCTTCCGCATTGTTTTTCATGTTCGAACGGGAGTTGGTGGCAGCCGGCGGGTTTTGCCATTGTGCGTAGAAATCCATTGAATAGGAACGTTGCATTCTGACATGTAACGTGTGAAGAGCCGTGCCACTGTTTATGAGGACTGGTAGAATGTTCTTCAGGTATTCAAATCCTATCCGTTCCGGATCTGGTGTTGTTCGTTTTTTTTACCGAAGGAATAAAATAGCATGTCAAATTTCCGAGTGATGAACCAAGGACAGCTTTTTCTCCATCCCATGAAAAATGGAATCTGGCGTGAAGAAGGCAAAGGGCTGACCCATGTAGAATTTTGAACAAGAGTTTGGGCAAAACCTTCGATTTGTGGTGTGATCTATATCGTTGTGTTACTCCCCATTGGGAGACTCCCATGTCCAGCGTTGAGGGTGGGGTTTATGGAATTGCAAGCTACTATGAATGCTCTTGGTCGTAATGCTACACTCAACCGTCCACCGTACTCATTCCATTCTAATCCGTGCGTCGCAGTTTGACGTGTTTCAAACGTTCTTCTGGGTCCAGTCTTAGCGTTAAGATCTCCAATTGTGACCTTGAAGAATATGTGGTCTTCTTTGTCGAACTTCTCCAAGTTCATATAGAACCCTTCGACTTCTTCATCACAGTTTGATGTCAATGCGTAAGCGACGAGTATTGTCAAAGCCTGTATTGATCCACATCTCTTCAATCGGAATGTACGATTCGGGTTGATTTCGGGATGAATGAATTGATGTTCATAGATACACTCGTGTTAACGAGGACGCCCACGCCGCAGACTCGTCGCATTTTCCCGGGAACGCTTCTTCTCCGGTGTCACAGGCGGCGTCGGTTTGGTGGCATCTTCTCGTTTTGCCCAGTCCAATATGTCGTACTTTGTCCTTCTTGCATTGACTTGCTTGATCGAGTCTTCTGTCGAGGACTCGGATGCAAGTGTGCGTGCTCCAAGTTCATATAGAACCCTTCGACTTCTTCATCACAGTTTGATGTCAATGCGTAAGCGACGAGTATTGTCAAAGCCTGTATTGATCCACATCTCTTCAATCGGAATGTACGATTCGGGTTGATTTCGGGATGAATGAATTGATGTTCATAGATACACTCGTGTTAACGAGGACGCCCACGCCGCAGACTCGTCGCATTTTCCCGGGAACGCTTCTTCTCCGGTGTCACAGGCGGCGTCGGTTTGGTGGCATCTTCTCGTTTTGCCCAGTCCAATATGTCGTACTTTGTCCTTCTCGCATGCTTGATCGAGTCTTCTGTCGAGGACTCGGATGCAAGTGTGCGTGCATTGTAGGAACAGATCGTCACCTAAGTCCTTTTTTATTTAAGCAGCCTAAAATGGCCTAGAGGTTTTAGCAGCTTGTCCTTGCTCGTCCTGTACAACACTGCCATGAATGAAACCTGTTTATTTTATTGGGTTAATGGTTTGATACCTATGTATAGCTTGTTAAGCTCTGAAATGGAGGCTGGGTGTACTCACGAGTAGCTCGGCTGCATAGATCAAATGCAAGGTAGTTATTTCTCTTCGTACCTACGTTTAAATTATCATGCAGCAAATGGCGATGTATATGCTATCGGCAAAATGACCCAAAATCTCCCTCCTGAAAGGGGTCTTTGGGTGTTCATAAAAAAAAATCCCTAATAACTTATGGTTTTTTTTAAAACTATGATTCTGTTGCAGTGACTTTTCCGTATTTGGATTTCAAATCGCACGAGAAGCCTAAGTTTGGATGTCGCTCATCGTTATCGAGAAGACATGTATGTTACTCTCATACGTTGTGAGGTTTTTGAGGTTTTAATCTGTAGTTTAAATTACGGTCTTGATTGATGTTTTTCAGCTTGCGATAGTAATGGCGTTGATTCTGTGTGTTTTTCTGTACAGCATACTCGGCTATCTGTACTATCATAGGGTCGAGGTGAAATGTCCATGGTGCCAGTATTTTAACTGCATTAATATTAAATACATTACGGGGTCCGATCACTTTTGTGACAATACGGGGCAAAAACTTTCGCAGTGGCTCCCAATTTAGTCGTTTGTTATCGTTTATGGACGGAAGTTCCGATGTTTATGAAGCAGTATTCAGAGTTTTGGTTATTTTTGATTGTATTTATAATATCCGTTACCTAGGCTTACATAGTTTTTTCGTTTACACTTGGTTTATTAGAAAATTTCTGGAGACATCTGGTGATCTTGGATATCTTCGTAATTTTATATTTTTGCACCAGTCTGCTGTTACTCTTTCTTCGGAGATCATCTGTAGATGTTTCATTCAGTTTTTATGAAAAATTACCGTTTTCGTGATTATTATTATCAAACTCGTATAGTTTTTTTTTGTATCATCACTATTTCGTCTATGTTTTCCAAATTGTTATTTCTTTTTCGTTACATTTGTTTTTTCTATGAATTCTTAACTATTTAAGTTTGCAAAAAAGAGCTGTCTGTGAAGATGTCGTAATCTAAAGTCATCATTTTAAGCAGCAGAAAGCACTGAAGTTTTACCAGATAAGCTATGAATAAGAATAATATTTGTTTATGAACACTCACTCTACACCTAACTCATTAGAGTTCGTTATCGTTATCGAGTGCAGAGAAATATAGGAAGGTGTGTGCCTGACCAGAACTATTGGTTACAATTCGACCAATAAAGTGAAAGGCGATGGTTTGAAGAGGTACATGATGTGATTTAGTACCTGATCAGATATGTGAAGTAATGATAAGCATCAGTATGGCGGTTGGTGTATGTTCTATCTATGCCCACAACCTAGCATATTTCTTCAGTCGGAGAGGTGTGTTCAAGATGCCTATGTCAAGGCGAATAATGTAAATTCATAAAGGAGGCGTCTAGTCTTATCATATTAAAGTATGATCGGGAACGGGAAAAATGAGGAGCATTGATTTGAAGCAACCATCACTGTCGAAATCGCTAGTGAAGTGGTGAAGTACGAATAATACGAGTTGCTGCTGTTGTTTCTTTGCTATATCATTCTAATTTAGTTCTTAGATCTAGCAAATTTTTCCCTGGAGAACTGCAAAAGGTAGACAACGGAAGTGGAAGGCCTTCGGATAAGCAAAATGTGGGTCGCTTCACCTCAACCCCATCGTTGCTGTGCCACTTGATGTTGCTGCTGTTGGTAATGAGGATTCTGAATAATATCAGGTCGATAGCCCGTATGGGATCCGGTGATGTCCAAGGGTAGTTGCATGCCGGCGATTCCCTAGAAAGTTTTAGGTGAATGAACTGAGGCACAAACACAAGAACTTATTCTATTCAATAAAGTGAACTACTCTAGGCGATATTCCTGTACTGTGATATCGAAAAAAGCAAAAGTCGGAGAGCGCTTTTAACCTGAATATGATGCTCTGCCTGAGGAACGTAGGGTGCATGCTCAGCATTTGCACCTGGGTGCAATGGTCTTTCGTTGTAACTTTCCATCATACCGCTATTTCTGTAGGAGTCCATGCTGAAAATACCAGCTCGAGACTTTTAGTATTGTGTTATTGGGTGCATAACAAACAAATTTTCGCTGCAGAAGTGCCAAATTCGCCCATGCTGGTGCCATTCTGAGTCTAAAGGCGAAACTTGTTTCATCAAGAGATGTGTGCTTTGCCAGCAATCTTTTTGACACCTTTATGAATCAGTCTACACCACACTTTCCACATGTGACAATAATAATAATAATAATAATAATAATAATAATAATAATAAACAAGAACAAAGGGAATAGATAAAGAATTTTTCTCTTCGCTTCTCTTACGGCTGATCGCTCGCTTGATTGGGACTGGCATAGTTTCCATTGTATTGTTGTCCATTTCCGTTATGAGAGTAACCCATCATGTTTCCTTGTGGCAAAATGGATCTGCGATAGGTAAATACAAGGAGTCCTGCTTTAGGAAAAAATATTTTTGCAACTACAAAGCTAAACTTTCATTCGAAATAACGGTTCGTCTCACCTGTCTGATGAGTACGGATTTTTATTGGCAAAGCCGTTGTTGGTCGAGATTCCATAATTCTAAAAAGGATGCTTATAATTGGACCAAGGCAAGACGATTAATCATATGGTCACGCCACATAAAGTGAAGGAAAAAGAGGGTTTTGTTGGCCACATCGTTCGCAGGTTCTTATTTTATGTGAAAACTGATGGAAACCTTTCTTATTGCGTTATCATACTGTCTACACACTGATGTTAAAAAAAAAACGAAGCAGGAGAAATGAATATTATCAGGAACTGTCAGATCTAAGTCCTCTGCACTGGTCATCTAGGACGGGTGACACCTTCTACGCACAGTGTTTCTTTCATAATAGCCAGTTTTAAGCGAAAACTGCATTTTTTTCGCTTGCATTCTTGTTGAGCAAACACGAGGTGTTATTTTATGTCTTTATTTACAAGCAAGCTGACGTTTCGGCGGATTTCGCCCTCCTCAGAACCTGGAGAGGTCAAGTTGACTGCAATCTACTCAGCCAAACACCTTCATAACCAGAGGGAAGACGTCGTAGACGTCACCTACATGACACATTCAGTGAAGGACTCATAGAAAGCGATGATTGTGCAAAGAAACGTTTGTGTGCTCAATGTGATCGAAATCATGGTTTAGCAATTTCTCTGTTTGCCCATGGAGGTGTTCTGCTGGGTAGATTGCGGTCAGCTTAACCTTCTTGTAAGTCAATGATTTCGTCGTTTTCTCTCTTAGCAATCACGAGGTTGTTAAACAGCCAACGTTTACTTTCATACAATAACACACATACAACACAACCGTAACTGACGTTTGGGCAGAATCGTCCACTTCAGAGCCGCTTTTTTCACCTGTCTTTCACCGAGGAGGAACAGTCAGAGTAGCATATGCTATTTAACAACCTCGCGATTGCTAAGAGAGAAAACGACGAATTCATAATTCAATGCCAAGGTTAATAGAAAATTGATCCTCTGTGCTGAGTCAATGATGTTGTCAGGCTGCTAGTTGGCTAGATATTGCTTGTTTGGTGAAACAACAGAACAAGTGGTAGTGCATATTAAAAGATCTTTTTTTTCGCTTCTAAAATACAAGGAATTTCATGTTATAGGAATCCTATATTTATAGAGAACAACGGATACCGCTGCCTATTCGTATTCTACAATAATCACGGGCATCACACAGTAGGGGTAATTACTAGTTTAGGCTAGTGATTGAAGTGGTGGCACAAAGCTAAGTGCTATGATCTGTCGAGAACCTACGGCTGAGGTTTCGCCGTTCATACTGTAAGCAGTGTTGCTCTTGTGACCGTTAACGCCGTTCATGTTCACGGCGCCATTCACAGCCACCGGCAGAAAACCGACCGGACTGGAAGGATTTCCATTCACGTTCGCTCTAAAGAAGCAGAGTTTCGATGCTGACGAATTTAAGTGGTTTTCCAAAATAAATACTCAAAAACCTATGGAATGTCGAATTTATGCCACTCACAATCGCTGCCTTCACAACTTTTCGAGGGGTACGATGTGCTTTTCGTCATCGCTTGAGGTATTATTTTTATCTCGTCTGCATAGAAATAAAATAATTGTTCTTTTTCTTGATTAAATCACCTTTTATTGTTTCAAAAATATCAAGGTTATGGGTCAATTTTTTTGGTTCCTTTAAATTCGAGACTGTTCTAGCGCTATAACATTGCCGCGAAGGTGGGCGGTCACGTAATGACCTCGTAGACAGCTCGTAGGAGACAAATGGGTAATGAGAGAGCTGTTACTTATTGCTGTATTTGAATTTTGCTGCCACATGAAACATATGAATCTTTGTGAGGCTTCCTACACTTACATGCACAATGTTTATGAATTTTCTCCATTTCATGAAGAATGCTCTGCATAGATATATTGCATTTTAATATAGATATTTTTGTACAAACACCTTTACACCTGTTACGAAATATCCGAGTTTCAGAATTTTCCAAGATTCCAAAGTTAGCGTAACAATATTTCGAAGAGCGACTTTCCCTTAATCCCGGTATGACTGACCACCATGTATTCCTTCCTTGATGAGCTAACACGAGGTTGGTAAAAGAAAGAACTTTATTTGGCTAGCGTTCTGGCGCCTTCGTGTTACTCAGAATCTAAACTTAGTGCCTCATATCTGTGGCATAAGGCTTTCGGTTCTTTAGAGCCTTCTTTAATACTAGTCTTTTTCAAGGTCTGTTAAATTTTGGGCCTTTTTTAGACACATCGAAGTTATTTTCCCGTTTTTTAAAGACCTCATCTATTTATCAATTCTTTTTCCTATCCCCAAATGTAATATTATGATAAAATCCTTTTAAATTTGCTGGTTATGACGAAACAAACGATTACGGCAAGAATTTTTGTTTCCTCTTTCCTCCTGTTTCCAGGAGCGATCTACCATTATGGAAGTAACTCGATGTTTTTTTTTTGGCAGCTGTGGCTGAAGTTTCACTCAATGATGGAGCCCATGTTCTATTTGGATGCGAATGACTTACTGCATAAATCCGTTGTATGAATTAGGGTTGCCGTTCCCGACATAGTAGATGTTCTGAGGTGGCTCGACGCTGTTGGTTCGACCGAAGACTCCAGCTCGGGCGCCCTGCGCCATCCCACCGATGGCAGCCAGTACGCTCGTTGCAGCAGCGTTTAGGTGTTCAGGTAAGTTTCCGGTTACGTTTTGTATAGTTTCTAAACGACGACGATACTGTTAGGAACGTCGCGGAAATGCATTGTATGGTGAACGTCTATTTGCAACGTGTAATCAGTGGAGCTTGTCTTCATTGGCTCTAAGACATTAAATCTGCATGTTCCTTATTTAATGTTCGGGTACCGCGTTGGTGTCTTGGTCTAGAAGACGATTAGCAAAAAGCGGTAGCATTAAAAACATGCATTACCCATAACCACATGAATTCACCTCATGTTCAAGTTTGGAGGCACAGTGTTAAAATCCTACTTTGGTTTTACTTTTTATTTTCTCCCTACCACAGTTTTTACGGCAGGGTAATATGCGAAATACAACCACAACGTTGCTGAGATATTTGCAAAGCGCCGCATCGACTGCAGATGTTTGCGGTGGGGACGAACGCTCTATCACCCCTTCCGGGGCTAACGCGTTCACCACCACACCATGCGGGTCCAACCTTTCGCCTTTCTCTGAGCTAGTTATTCCGATCAGTGTCAACAGCAATCACCCGTCAACGAGATTGATCTAGGGGTCCTACATCAGCGTTGAACCTAGTTAAGCTGAAGCTCTAGTTGAAACCACAATGTTTCACTTTTTATTTTCTACTTTAGTATTGAAATGGAAATAGATAAATTAATTTTTCCGCACTAACGTTCTGAGGCAGCTAAAGTCTTCCGGTTAAACCAGGATGAATTCGGAAGCTATCTTAATCGCTGAGCCATTCAAACTCTCAAAAATGATGCTGAGATGTTTGCAATGAAAATTTGATCTTAAAAATGAGTTGTGAAAAGCCGAGTTTACAAAAACTAACAAGTAGACTCACGTGGCAACTGTTGAAGAGTGATCCATTTTGAGTCGCTTACTCCGTTACTGCCATTTGCCGTAGTAAGATGATTCCGGTTCCGGTAGTACGTCTCAAAGTCCCGTTGGTTCTAAAAATAGTGCAAAAAGCATAATTATAGATACAACTGCAGGCTAGTTTCATTTGTGTCTGCAGAGCCGATCTGAAAAATCAGCCTCCAATTCATCTGAGGAAAACAAGTTTTCATTTTTATTTATTCCTATAGAAGGGAATTTCGGTATCTAAGTAATTCTTACCTGTTCAATAGAATTCGCCTGTGCGTATGTCCGCCATTCAGGCACAAACAAATAGAAACAAATCCTTTTGATGATGTTCAGGTTCTCTGCTCCCCGCACTGAATCACGCTCGATACCGTAATCTGGCAGACAAAAGTCGTAGCAGTCCGAGCACTTGCGGTCTACAAAGTGAAATATTGGTTCACGTCGTGAGCCAATAGAACCTTATGAAATTTGACTCCAGTACTCTACACAAATTACCGAGACTAACTTTTTATTAACCTCGAAAATAATCAATAAATCGCTGTTTTATTAATAAGCACACATGGTATCGAAATAGATCGAGTCTCAGAGTGTTCGCTAGTATTTCAATCACTGCTATCGATTTCTCTAAAGCGGCCCCTTTTAAGGAGCCTTTAATAGATTGCCTCATTTTGCTGGAAATGAAATCCAGGACAAACGGAACCTTATTCTCTCTATACATACCGTTTGGAGGCACAACTCTTCTTCTAAACCTATCCTGAGGAGCTATTACCGTTTCGTAGCCATTAGAAATGGCTATTTTCGTGCCAAGTTCAAAGATTTCTCCTGCCCTCTTCGCACATGCACACACCGGTGGCTGTTCGAAACATGTTTATCGCAAGCGCCTTTTTTCATGTGTGAATTTCGAGGGTAGAGGTGAACCAGTATGTTTTTGTTACTTGACCTTCGGTGTGATTTCGTGATGGAGCCGTTTTGGAAATTTAGTTTGAGCGTTCGGAAATGGAAGGCAGTTTTCATTGGGTTCTTCTCGAGAAAGTTTTATCTACTCTGACTGTTAATTCAACAGCTTGAAACATTTCTTCATCTCCTTTTGTTTGAATCAGATAGCAAAACAATCATCTATATATCTAAACGGTCGAAGATCGATTACTGGAGCTTGCATTCTAGACACAAATGCAATGACGACGCTTGGTCTTAATCGCTGTTCCATTGTCCCTAAATTAGAAGCTCCAGTAACCCATCTCATGCCATTAACCTAGTGTAGATATATAGATGATTGTTTTGTCATCTGTTAAAAATAAAAGAAGATGGACAAGTGTCTTGAATTGCTTAAGCAACAGCCAAAGTACATAAAATCTATCCGAGAGAAACAGAGAAAACTAGCTTCCATTTTTAAACTCTCAAGTTAACAGCTGCACTATCAACTGGTGCCGAAGCGAAGTAGAGAACATACCGGTTCACTGACTTTTCTGTCGTGGTTCGCACAGAAATTTGTGAGAAGCATGCTTCGAATAGCCACCAGTGCGTCAGAGCAGAAGAGGGAATCCCGGAAATTCGTGCTGCAAACAGCAGTTTCTAACAGCTACGACAGCTCGGTAGGCTGGCTCCTCCTTTGGATAGGTTTAGAAGAAGAACCCTGCGCCCAAAAGAACATATAACGAGGATAGGGTCTCTTTTATCCTGCCCTTCATTTACAACGAGATGGACACAGATATAAAATGTTCCTTAAAAGGAGCCGGTTTAAAGAAATCAGTAGAAGCGACTAAATTACCACCAAACAGTCTAGGCCGCCAACAGGTGCGTAAAACCCTTGAAGCATTCCGGATGCATTCCAGTAATTCAAGAATAAACTAAAGGGAGAAATGACTCTTTATCATCTATGATCTCATGTAATATCTTAGAGTGATAGTTTAACACGGAACCAGCGCATTACCCATACATGTAAACTCTATATGGTTGGTCTCCACGTAGAATACTCACTGAAAAGCTCAAAGGGGAGGTGAATGTGAGAAAATATTGTTTTGTTTCCAGCACGATTGAATTTTCGTTCTTTGGTTTTCTGTTAAGGAAGTGGAGGCATTTGGCTAACAATTTTGCCGTCTACTTGAACTCTCAGAACTCTACGAAAGGAGAACGAAGGCGTTAGCTTTGTGGATAAATAATTAGTGTAACAATAACCTCGTGAATGAGTAATTTTTTTGTTCAGCAATCGCGAGGTTGTTACACAGCATACATTTACTTCGATAGAAAAGCACACAATACAATACAACACAACAGTAGCTGACGTTTCGGCAGTATCGCCTTCTTCAGAGCCTGGAAGGGTATGCTGATATACAATTTATCAGGCCAAACACTTCAATAACACTTACAGTAAGACGAAAAACTTCACGGCAATTACATGATCAACAGCTTCTCGAAAAACTCACCGCTTTTTTATATGACTTCCAATGAGGAAGGTTAGAACAGCTAATTATAGTCGCATATGGTTGATGACTGCGCCACCCCACATCGGAAATTGATCCAAAGATACGGGGCCAGGTCGCGTGTAACCTCTGGACATTCCTCCCTGCTATTCATTGCCGGTTTTTTGGCATTTATCCAAAAAGCCTCTAAGAGTTTGCGCGTTGGTGTCTTAGTTTCCTGTGCGAGGATATTGACTTTAACTTCAAAATCGTTTCCGCTATGCTTTTGTATCCTGTGCGTGCCTAGTGGGGTACTTTGTCTTACTTTTCGTTTGCCATCTAGGTGTTCTTTTATACGGATACACAAGGGTCTGCCCGTTTCGCCAATAAAGCGACGATGAAGAAGGTGCAGAAGCGGAGGCCAATGTAGAACCCACTTGTGCATCGCTGAGCATATCAATAGGAACTTCACCTGATTACAGACCTCTAAAGTTTCTATGTAACGACTTTTAGAGGTAGAGTTACCTCCCGCCAATATAGCCTACATAAGGGCAGCAACTACTAATGTAAATTATTTGTGCTCAAAAAGAAGCTACACCTACGAAATCCTGGTGGACGCAGCTGAAGACGCATCTATACCTGGAGATGGATCTGGAGATAGAGATGTACACCAACGAAACCTCTATAGTGATGCTTATTTACTATGTGCAAAATGAAGGAAGAGACCCTCTACACCGATAGTTGGTACGCACATAAGTCTTTGCTTGACTGAGGACTTATTGGAGAGATGAACCTATGTATTGGAAGTGCAAGCTACAGATTTTAGTTAACATTATTAGCGCCTAGGTGGATTGGAAGGAGCTGTGAATGAAACGATTATGCGAGCTGTAGAATAGATTACAATCAAGCCAATTGAATAATGAGCAAACATTATGGCTTGCAGCGGCGTTATTATTAAAGCGTCAATTTAGCATGGTTCAAGAAACTGTAATAATATGTAACTCGTGTTGAAGTACGATGAAACATAGGTATGCATCGATGAGGTGATATTTAGCCAAGAGATGCACGGCTACAATAAGCCGAGATTAGTGAAGCAAGAGCATAAGTCTTTATTTAACAATGCTTCCATCTAATGAAACGGAATCAGTTATGATGAAAGGAGATGAAAGCTGGAGAAAGATTGATGAAGAGGAACGACGGCGATGTCCACGTGTCGTCAGAGGGCAAATATCCGTGCTAAGAGGCGTGGCTAGACTCGAGCAAGTGGCGTAGGTCGCTGGGTCGCATCACGGGTCGCTAGGTCTCAATCCTAGGCAATGCGTCGTGCCTCATATTATTCCCGATGGTGTCTGTTGGTTATAGTTGCCGTACTTACTGGCATGCCCGATGATTAGGATGGGATATGAATGTAGGGCACTTAGCCCCATCAAAACACAAAGAATACCGTTGCACTAGAGAGCGTTATTTTTCCATTAGGTAATGTTTTATTTGGTCGACTTGTCGACAGCTATAGTCAGCTGTTCTAACTTTCCTCAGTGGAAGTCATGTAAAAAAGCGGTGAGTTTTTCGAGAAGCTGTTGATCATGTAATTGCCATGAAGTTTTTCGTCTTACTGTAGGTGTTATTGAAGTGTTTGGCCTAATAAATTGTATATCAGCATACCCTTCCAGGCTCTGAAGAAGGCGATACTGCCGAAACGTCAGCTACTGTTGTGTTGTATTGTATTGTGTGCTTTTCTGTGGAAGTAAATGTATGCTGTGTAACAACCTCGCGATTGCTGAACAAGAAAATTACGCATTCATATTCCAATGCCGAGGTTAATAGAAAGTCGAACCTGGGAGCTGTTACAAAATGACCTCGTGTGTGCTTATCAAGGAAAGAGCAAGTCTAATTGAGATGCGAATGAGGCCATGAAGAACAACAATTCTTGTAGAAGATTTGGTCCACACGCTTATAATTTTAAAAGATTCCTTATACAAAAGTTTGTTCAACTTATATGACATGTACGCTAGTGTAGCCAGTAAGGCTTGGATGCGGCGCGGTGGCTAAAGGTGCCCTGAAAAACACACGTGTTTGTTTCGGTCCTGCGCCCAAAGCAAACCAGATCTTCCATTGTTCCATGGTCAAATGAGAGCCTGTATCTCTTTAAACAGGATGAAAAACTAGTTCAACACATCACAAAGGTACCTTACGAGAGCCAATGATGTACTAAACCACTTCTACGATGCCGAATTGAGCAGAATGCTCGACGCTTGCTTTAGGTTTGGATCAACGCAGAACGCTTTATTCATTATCGTCTAAATCCAATTATCTGCATTGCCATATTGCCATCGAGTCTGTTTGCTTCTTATCTCATCAATGTCGCATTGTCTCGCTTTGTGTTGTGAAGAAAAAGCTAAAACTATGAGCTAGACTGAATTCGATTCCAACGCCTTGCTAAAGCACTTCTTCACATATCGAACTGTTTCCTCGCAGAATTCTTCAGTTATCTCCCAGTTATTTCATTGGTTTCGAAGTTGGAATATTGAATAATGACCAACGCATGACAATTCTACTGAATCACCTTCTTGCCAGTGTGTTCGAATAAGCACTATGTACTCTAAGTTAACTGCTACCTGTCATGAGTGGAATTGAGTGCCAAAGCCGATGAAAACTGTGAGCCAAAGGATCTATTTGTCCTTAGTCAACGAATAGACAATCAAGTTCTGCTAGTGGTCTTCTGCCTCTCCATTCGTCCTCATTCTTAGTTTAATATTAAAATGATATATTAATTCCGCCTACTCTTCTGATTGTTTCCAACGTACTCCAGCTGGATCCATCGAGCGCCCTCGCACTCTGGAATAGGCGGATTGAACATCTGCAGCGTCCCCATCGGCAATGGAGACGGCAAGTATTGCCAGCTCTCAGCCCAACCTTGCGTTTGAGAGCTGCGCTGAAAATGAAGGGGATTTTATTTATGGGCAGTGATAGAAGAGGAGTAAACGGGCGAGTTGTAAGAAAATGCGAGGAGATAATATTCTAGATTGTCATCTATATGCACGGCTACTGAGAAGAGAATCATCGTCATTGGAGTGCAGAAAAATGTGGTGAAAGGATAGATCAGGATACGTTAGGTAGTTAGATATTATATCTCATGCGAAAGGCAGAGTACCAGAACCTTGCATAAAACATTCTGGAATCTTTATTCCATTCAAGCACAATAGCAAAGAAGCGCTTAGTGTGGTTAAAAGTGGTGGGACACCGGTATTACAGTAAATTTCAAAAAGGAAGCAAAAATTCTAGATGTAAACACATGGTCATATCGGTGAAGAGAAAGAGTGAATTTTGCAATCATACAACTCTTCTCCAATGAGAATAATTTCATGCAAAGTGTCCACATGGCAGCACCAATTTTCATCACTGCAGAAAAGGTTTACGAGGAGGCGAGACGTGTGCGATACAGTAATCTCAGCGACTACTTGCGCGCCTCGTGACTTGACTACTGAGGGCCGCGGAAGGTCGCGAGCAGTAAACTGTGTCGTCGTATCCAGAACATCAGCAACAAGGAGAGAACATGATTACAATCTAATCTTAGTGAACTTTAACAGTGTAAATGATTTACCCGCGCTGCATTTCCGATCGCATAGCGCATCGTGTCCGCATCACGCAAGTTCGACAGATCGAGAGGCAACAAAAAGCACGTAGAACTTTTACCGTTTCCCTTTAATGTTTCATCGATCACGGCAACACGATTCTGGAAATAAAATGGCGGTACATGTAGAGGAGAACATTTGTTCCAACGCCTGTAATTTCCTTCTCATTTTTATTGTGTCCTAGTGCTGTTTAAGCCGCTAAAGTAAACTTCATCTAACATTCTTTTTCTATCGGCCAAAAATAGCACATTTTTTTTTCTACAGACCAGAAATGCCGAGTGTTCCTACTAAATAACAATATATTGAATATTTTAAAACGTGCCGCAAACGCCATACTATTGCATATGTATCATGGATTTTATAAAAAAAAAGTATATATTTTCCTTCGTTGGAAAGTCACCGATTTCGTTTACTATTGAAGAGGCCCGATAGAGACATTCCGGCAGAGATCAAGCAGAAGTGGCTCCGTAACTCCCAATAACATCTTCCAGGACTTAGTTTGTTAGAAAATCAATTATTGTCATTCATGACAAGTTCAAGCATTGAAAAAGATCTTGTGCGGTGCAGTGTAGTAAAAAAAAAATGACGGAGAAGGTGAAATAGCAAATTGCGCATCGAAAGATGGCTACAATCTAGTTACTGTGAAAGACCTGTCCAATTTGATTGCACCAGATTGGAATGTTCTGTTCGAGACAAGCCAGCCGAATGACTTCAATAAGCGATATTTCTCTGGAAAATTATTCCAGTCCTTGGCAGAAAGTGGGCATTTGTTGTACCGTAACTGTGGACAGAGCCGCTGTTTCTTTTACACGTGTAAGGATCAAACGTTCTGAGTGTAGCACTCCGCCTTCATCCACTGTGGTCCTTGTACTCACTATTCGTTTGGAATGGGTTTTATGAAAACTTCTCTGCACGTTATACTAGCTCTGTGTTTGAATCCATAAGAAAACTTATGACACCCAAAGGCAAGAGGTGATTGTGTTAAAACGGTATTCACCTGTCAAAGACTTCGGACACCTTTTCCACTAAGTGTGCTCTTTTCTTCAGAGCTGCAGCTTTTATACGAAGGAATAAGTACCTTAGATCTGATGTATTTGGTGCTTCTTGAAAATCAAATAACCGTTGGCAGAATTATTTCAATTTCCAACTTGTAGTGACCATGTTTTCAGCAGTATCATAGTGTGGAGAGAGCAAATTTGTTAACTACTGAAGAAATTTACGAACTATTTCTTTAAGATGAAAATCATAACGGTTACCGTTTTGAAGTCGTAGTAGCTGATGTAGTTTCCTTTGAAAGGTATTGCTCCTTGCATTTGGAGTCGAATCTGCAAGTGGAACGATTACGACGACAAGGCTTCAGAAATCAATCTGCCGGTATTTGTCTGATTTGACGGACACTCGGAACGCACCCGGTCGTCGTCGGTCTTCATTTCTATCCGTACAGGTGCGTTCTGTCCATTTCGGTACATTTCCGGTGCCAACCACGACATTTGAGCAGTCTGTTAGTGAATAAGTAATTCTTTATAATCACTGACACAGTAAAGATTCTGAGTGTTGCTGTGATGAGCATGATAGCACCACAAGTGATCAAATAGTTATCGGAGATTATCGGTTATAGGTATAAGGTTAGAACAAGCAATAAATAACGCCGGACTTTGCCGTTACGAATTCCACTAATACATGTTGCAATAAACGCTTATTGTTTACATTGCTGCCGCATGGTGTTCTCATGCCTATTTGTTGTTCAACGTTTAGCCCTCACAAATTTTCTATAATTTAATTTGCTGTAATTTTAAGCTATTTTAAATGATGTTAACGAAGCAAGAAAATCTTAGCGCTTTGCCCTTCCCTCAAGGATTTAAACTTCTGTAGACTACAGCGGAAACGACTTGAGATCTCGTAAAGGCTTGGCGCTAAAAAAGAGCTTCTTAGTGTAGAGCGCAAAGGCAGCTTCACTAGAAGTTTCGCACTGGAAATACGAGACTTCATTACGGTGATGGTTAAGGGCACCCTTCAGCTGCTGACGACGAGCCTCTGACGTCGATAATTTTTCGATTTGCTAACCTTCCAAAAACTGCTTGAGAGGTTGTATAAGGGTATAAGGGCAACTCCACTCGTTATATAAAGGTCAGTTTATAGGAGGAAATCTCGATAAATGGATGCTACACTAATTGAACATTAAGTGCGACAATAACAACCGCCACAGTGACGCTGAGATATTTGCAAAACTCTAAACATCATTTGTGCTTCCTAGGCCATTGCCGTTGACGGCTGATTTCAGATAGCACCGTTCAGTAAAATAAAACTGGCTAACAGAAAGCTAAGCAAGAGCCTCAGTGATGTAGTAGAAAACACGTGAGCACGAGGAAAGGGTAATCATGGCTAACAAGATTCGAAGCTGGCCTAGGATAGCGAATAGACAGTAGATGAAGAGTTATTTATTATTAATAGCAATAGTGATGGAAACCTGGTTTCCGACATGTTGCCAACCAATGACGCCTTGAAGTACTTTAAGATATTACCTTAAGATATATCTCCAAAAAACATTCTCTTTCCTAGCCTCTTTTGAAAACTTTTCTGATGAATTCGGCGCTTCCAGAACCTTACAATTCTATGCTGCCGAAGCAAATAACCGGTATCCTGTTGGCAAAAATGCCAAAGTTCTAATCGTTCTTGTTTTGAACAGTAATGTTTTGCTCGTGCAGATGTAATGGCCACGAATACCTGCCACCGTTTTCTCATCCATCCAAGGATTCTTACCTTATTGATTAAGACAAGTATCACTAGGATCTGATGATTTTTCTACAATAAACACTTCATAGCGGTAGTAGAAAGCAAATTCTACGAAGGAGTGTTATGCTAGAACTGCATCGTTTAAAATTTTCTCAGAAGCTTGTTGCCTCCATGAATGAAATAGTTGCAGCTGCCTAGCGAAAGACCCGTTGGGTACACTGGATAAGCCTCTGCAGTTCTAACTGTGCTACGTTAGTAGAGTGTAGTTGTGCAGTGGAATACGATCTTTTCTGCTCACGGTCGCCTAATTGCACAACTTTTTATGTATGCAATCGATTGCACGGGAGAATTTTTGTGCTGCAGTCGCTTCTGTAAAATATATGAAATTTTTATAGAAAAGTGAGCTGCAGACTAGCTCATTATAACCATGTAATTTCATATTTAGGATGTGTGTTAGGTATTTCAGGATGCAGTAATTGGTGAACTCAAAGCCCTGGTTCGATTCCGCATCAAACCAACCAAGTCTTCAGTCGGATCGGAGCTTCGAGGACTTGGTGCCGAACTTATATGTGATCAATTAGCTCAATCTCTAGTTCAGAAAAGATAACCTTTCACGGCTATCTCAAGGTTCCACAGAGACCACCATCCAAGATGTCGGGTTGTGTGAAATAAGATTAGAGGCTCCATCTCGCTACTTTGCTGAACGCTGTCAGTTGTCATGCATAATGCATTTTCAACTGTACACTGCAGTGCGTGGCAGGCGAGCAGTGCACCACGGATCTCCCTCATATGAGGGATCTCGAGCCGGTTAGTCGCGAAGCTACGTGGCGTGTCCCCAGGTGGCGGATAGGGGTTAATCGCGGACCAAAAGCGACCTTTGCTTCCCTGAGACGCAGGTGGATCCAGGAGATGGACTCCCTGTTTCTGCTGCGCCGATTTGGCACATACTTTCTGTATTTGCTAGGCGTATTCATGCATGCGTGTGTGGGTGCGTTCTCGCTTTATGCGGACTGCATTCTACGAGTCAATTCGGCCAAAAGCCTGCAATCAAGTGACAGGGAAGTATATGGGAGGCGGTTAGGAGTCGCCTCCAACAAATAAGCTCCATGTCCACTCTGGGAGAGCCTGGCAAGCTACCCGTGAGTATAACCAGCCCCCACGTTCAGAGCCCACCGAGCTACGTGGGTATCAAATATGCAAAACACAGTAAAAAAAAAGGCCCCATTCCCCTGACCCCGAAAGAGCCCCCAATATCGCAGCGTTGGGTAGGACGAGTACGGAGAGGCTGCTAAAACCTCAGCGCCAATGGAAGCCGCCTGGATCAAAAACTATGGTGACGATCTGTACCTAGAACGCACGTACACTTGCATCCGAGTCCTCGATAGAGGACTTGCTCACGCAAGCAAGAATGATAAGGTACGACGTCATCGGCCTGGCCGAGACGAGACGACGCCACCCATTCAACGCTGTCTATGACACTGGAGAAGAACTGTTCCTCGGAACATGCGACAGTAGAGGCGTAGGCGGTGTCGGCGTTCTCGTCAACATGAGTTTGTCCATGAATATCGATTCATTCGAACAGCTTACAGCCCGAATCGGACCTTTACGATTAGAAAGATGTGTATCAATACCGGCTTTGACAATCTTCGTCGTTTACGCTAACGTATGCGTCAGAAACCTGGTTGCTACGTAAGCAGGATGAAAGATCACTCACCGTTATCGAACGCGCAGTCGAAAGGACGATGCCAGGAGTATCCCGTTTCACACAAGTAAGGGATGGGATCCGAAGCTGCGATCTACATCAACGATCGAAAATCAAAGATGCCGTTCTATGCGCTAAACAGTCGAAGATAAGGTGGGCCGGACACGTAATGCCTATGAATGACAACCGATGGACAAGAGCCGTTAGTGACTGGATTTCTCAGGATGTCATACGTAGTGCAGGAAGACCACCGACCCGATGGTCAGAGTTCTTCACGAAAAGCCTAGACGAAAGATGATGCTCGACGAGTCCCTAAAGCGAGCAGAACCCACTGGGCTACTCTTGCATGCGATAGGGAAAAATGGAGGATTTACTGGCGCCCGCTCGAGTCACTCGACGATCAACGGGAATACAGGTGATACAGGTGATATATTGCAGTGCGATCGAGAAATGATCCGAATGATGTTTTGAATTCACCCAATTTGTGTTGTACTTACTATTTCAAGCTTTTTCGCGTATCTAGTGATTTTCAAATAATGAACAATTATTGAATAGTTACCACTGAATTCTCTCACGGATTCTATGTAGTTTCCGAAGGGTTAGCTTTGATGATCCCTGTAGATGGTTGTCGTCAACTCCTGATAGACATCCTAGATCTTCGTAGCAGAGAGGTATATCTCAATATGACATTTTTTAAAGCATCTGCTCAGCATGCTCTACGCCCAGAAGTTTTTGCATGACTTCCCGACTTTTTCAGCCGTTTTTGGGCAAGTACGTGTGGATTTAATTTCAGGAAGGAAAACGATATCTCATCAGACTAAAATCGGTACACCTGAGAAGTCGGATTGAATTGGTTCACACCAAAACCTAGGCAATGAATATTTTTTGCGAAATATACTTGTAAAATTCGTAGCGGTAAAATCCACCTTTAATTTTGTACCAACCTCGGTGATTGTAGTTATTACGAATGCGGTCTCTTAAGATTGATGAGCGGTTGTATAGTTGCAACAAAAGCGAAAACATGGAAGAAACAAGGAGAAATAGCTTAGGAGATCACTTCACTACATTTCTCTTAAACAATCTCAAAACGATTTTCCAACAAACCTTCGGTGGCTTGAGCACTTGTGTAAGCACAATGGCGCTAATTATACCAGCAATTATTGCGAGTGCAAGTAGTAGTAGACAAATGGAGCAGCATGGACGTGAACACCTGGAACATGATGTTCTCGAAAGAGCACGGAATCCAACGTTTGATCGGTCTCCTTTGACTACAAAAATGAGAAATGCCTCTCCCCTGTAAATTCAAAGTTTTCTGATTTGCCATTTTGTTCCACGAAACATGAAGGCGTTATAAAGGACACAGTTTTAAGCAATGGAGGCTCTCAAAAATGTCTCACTAAGCTCATGAGCATCCTTATTACTAAAATTGTGAGTGGAATTGATATACTGAGAAGGACGTACGCTGCCTTCCATTCTTGTAGTCGATTGCGCTTCAGGAATGGATGCGAGCTGGTGGCCGGTGGCGCCACAGGCGCAGTCGCCACGGATTGCGCCCGCGACTGCGTGGCGGACGCTGGCACCAGCGTGCCGGCTGGCGCGGGCGGTGCGAGCTTTAGTGGCAGTGGCTGCGCACTATTGATCTGAACGCACCAATATTAGGCTCTCATATAGCTTCTGAAGACCTTGACCACTGATATCCGGAGTAGTGATTGTTTATGACTGTCAGCAATACACACAACATTGAACGTCTTCACCCTAGTTCTTCAGATTACATTTACCTGGCTATACGATTGACTTTCTCAATAGAAATTGATAACCTCACTGTAATGACAAATTTTTTAATGAGTACTCAGGAGTTAGTTCAATAACAATGACTTGACGACTGTGTTCTGCATCAAAATAGTACAGAACTACGATTTAAATAAGGCAGCTAAATGAATTAAAGTCGGAGGCCATTCTATTGAACGTCTGATTCATCGATTTTACCGAAGTTGTATTGCCTAGATGTCCGTGGTTCCCAAGCGAAGGTGATGACGTACAGCTGGCCACCGTCGAA
Organism: Angiostrongylus cantonensis; assembly: GCA_009735665.1. Taxonomy (NCBI): domain Eukaryota; kingdom Metazoa; phylum Nematoda; class Chromadorea; order Rhabditida; family Metastrongylidae; genus Angiostrongylus; species Angiostrongylus cantonensis. The sequence continues at coordinate 352,749 of MQTX01000105.1, forward strand.
TGGCCACAAGGCTGTTTGTTTTGCGTTTGCTCTCCGCTGAAGTTCACGAGGGATTTCCGCGTGGCGAGCGGAGACCTCAGCAAATAAACATCTCATAGTTGCTGTAGGCAGGTGCGGACCAACGTACTAGCGCGCACTGTCACTGACTTTGAAAGTTGGAGATCGTTGTCACTTCGCAACAAATGGCAATTTTTAGTGCGCATCTCTGAGTAATAGTTTAAGACTACTGTGGATTACTACCTCTTCTTTGGGCGCGTGTGGTGCAGTGGTTGGAGGCGTCGCTGCGACGCACACGTGGAATCGATTCCTGCGCCCATGGGCCACCAAGCCTTCTACCCCTCCGCAGTCGGCGAATTGATACCAGACTTGTCTAGGAGGATAGCAGCACTGGCTCGATACAACGGTATGCCACCGCGAGTCATTGTAAAGGCCAGATATGCAATCAATCACCTCCAACGATAATTAATGAAGGCGAATGCATGACGCATTCCTCAGGGATCAACGCCGAGATCTTTACCCTTTTTAGCTATATTTCCTCTATGACGCAAAATCAAATATCGCTAAGAAGTAGTCCTCAGACTACTCCAGCTACAAACCTTGGAAAACGCTTCAGACGCCAAATTTGAATAAATAAATATCCATGGTGAATAATCTCAGTACTGTCAGCTACTCCAACGGGTAGATTGTGGAATTATCTAATGGGGTAATTATTAGATTATCTGTCAAGGATCGCATCTGTAGGAAATAAAGCCAGCGACTACGGTACAGCCGTTGTAGTTATTAAGGGGAATGGTGGACGAAGGAAAGGAAAATGCTGCTTTGTAGATATTCATGTCTTACTATAACTTTATCAAGAAAAGTGTTGTCGATCTAAGGCTCCAAAACGGCTACGCTTGTGTACACATGTAAAAATAACTAGAAGAATGAAAAATGACTTGCAGTTATTTACCAGGTGGAATTGGTAGTTGTCGGAAACGAAAGCGAGCTGGGATGAAGCTCGAGACGAAATTTGATGAGCAGCGTGTACCATCTGAAGGTGGACTAGTAGACGGAAGGTAAGGTGACAATGAATTTCTGTTCTCTGTTCTCGAATTCTTGTAATAGTAATAGTTTCTAACTAAAAATTGCTATTGTAGTGGTCGATTTACTAAGCAAACTGCTCCGCTTGCCAAATATTATCTCAAAAACTCACAAAAAGGCACTTTTAAACAAATCGATCTAAAAGACGCTCCAATTGGGTGTCATTTATCACCACTGAAGGCTTTGGAAGCCCACAAACAATTAATATCTCAATAAGTCAATTTTCTGGTATTCGTTGGTCCAGATTTCTTCGGTGTGTCAAATGCCATCCAATGGCTGGCAACTTATGTGTATTCTAAGAAGTCGTTCTAATGTTCAGCACTGGAAGATCTACGTTACATACTTTTTTATGACTATATAAGACAAAGGTGATGAAAATCACCGATGAATAATGATATTTTCGGCTCACATCTAGGAGACAGAGATTCTCATCAGACTCGACTAAATTCTTACCTACAAAATTTCCCTTTAACGCTGAGATACAGATTATTGAATAACATTTCAATATTCTAAACGTTATGAATTTACAAGAAAAAAAATTGACTCCTTAAGAAAGGAGCGAATTTCACGAGATTTTTCAAGCTGACCAAAAATTTCCCTTTAACGCTGAGATACAGATTATTGAATAACATTTCAATATTCTAAACGTTATGAATTTACAAGAAAAAAATGGCTCCTTAAGAAAGGAGCGAATTTCACGAGATTTTTCAAGCTGACCATTTTCGGCTATCGAAACTGACCTGCCTCACTTTCGGATAGCAGTTCAGCTTGTGCTTGTTGAGATTCTCATCAGACTCAACTAAATTCGTCCAACTAGCACGGCGCTTACCGAGACCTTCAAAAAATGAAACAAATTTTTCAAACTCTTAATTTTTCTGCATGAATAAATTTTGTGATTCCATACAACTGTTGTACCTGACGATGCAGAGTAGTCACTCCATGTGTCAGTCTCGGTTACCGAACCGCTGACACTACGGTATGCCGGTGGCGGACCTATAATTAGGACGGTCACTGTATAGATAATTATTGTTAGAATTACTCTAAAATGTTTTTTTAAACGTTTTTAGCTTAGCATAGTAATCGTAAACATTGCTGTAAAATTGATATATTAGCGCTATCCATGCTAGTACTATTTCACATTTTCGCTTTCTCTCTTTTCAATGCTGAAATGCACACATGCAAAAAAAACTATGTCTTTTAAGCTAAGAAGGAAAAGTTGCTCTTCGTTTAAATCTTGAGAAACAGCCACCTCGCATCTTTCTACTGGGGACCGTGTATACATTGGATTGCATCTGGAATCAGTGGAAAGATGGGACAAGGTGTCCACATATGGAGAGACACATGAGCTGATGAGGTCACCTGAGGTGTCGATAAACAAGTGCGAATGGAATAATATGCAAGCCATATCGATCTCCCTCAAAGGTAACCACCAAGCTGATGCCCAGTGATTACAAATGGTACGCAGCCATGCGGAGGGCAGTTGATAGGCATAGCTGTCTAACCCATGACTAACATCGAGTAACAGTGATCAAATTTCTAATGAATTGAAGAGCTTAGTAATTTTAAAAGCTCACCATGTCGACTGCGTCTTGGTTCCTGATCGAAGGACTGGAAGTTGAATGGCAACCGTGCCATTTGTCCTCCGGAAAAATTTGTAGTAGAAGGCCTGTACGACTCAGTTCAAGAAAACCGATGAAGGAATGTATATCAGAAGAATATCGTAGATTGTAAGGACTTTAAGAATTCATAGAACGCATAGAAAAGGTGGAATATACACGGCATCATAACAATGCTCAACGTGAAACTTTTGGTTGAATATGAAAAGTCATCTAGAATGAAGGGATTTTCAACAAATTAGTTTTCATGAATAATTGGGTAAATAAATGGACGGAATAGAAAAACGTTGAAAATCACTGAATTTTGCAATGAAAAGTGATATTAGGAATATCAAATCTAATTCAGTCAGTATCAAGAGTTCGATAGAAGTGAATTGAAATTCGATGGATGGTCAAAGATCTGTCCACTGTTTAAGAGGTTCATGTCGAATGCGACAAAATCTACGGTAGCTGAAGACGGTAGACGCAGGGTAGAAAATAGTCAAATTTTTTCCCGTTTGGGGAAGCAAGCCCCATATTTCGCAGAACGTATTTTACCAATTTGCTAGAACCGACTCTTAACCAACTTCTTCACCAATTCCATCTATTCCGGGTTTTTCTTTGACGACCTTATTCGACCTAAAACGATAACCCGACTTTGTGTAAGCAAAAATATTCTGAAAATTGCGAAACGTAGTGGGGATGCATACATGTTGTTCACGATGTTATTTATTATAATTCATCTATTTCCGTTATGCCCTTCTATTTATTTCGACTAGAATGGTATTTAGGACGTGTTTGTATCACGTAGAACTATAAACTCCAACTAGCACAAGCACTTCTTCCTCATGACTGCTGTGGTAGAATAGCTGAAATGAGTGTTAATGAAGTGCTAAGAGATAGTAGCCGTACCATTGTCATTGGAACCACGGTCGGGCTAATCCTCTTTGATTGGCTATCGGCTACCGAGACAACTGGTCATCGGGGCTGGCGATCGTTAAGTTGGATGGCTTCACAATCGAATGGACACCGCCAGTCTTGAACACTTTTCCAAGATGTGCTTAAGAATTTTGGAAAGAACTTCTCTTTTCTACAGGGCTTCTACCCAATCATTCACTGTAACCGGACAAAATACAACTATATATACGAAAATCGTGCCTGCATAACTGACTGTAAACAAAATTTCTCGAAAAAAGTACGGATGTGGTTAGACGATGTTTGTCGAAATGTGTTGTACACAATATTGTGATGCTGTGTCAAGAATTTTCCTTCCATTCTACATACGGAAAAAATTGAATGCATCAGTTATTACTCAATAATTCCCACCATCGCTTGCTACTGCATGAAACTACTCCACAAGTAGATTCAGGCGTATCAGATTTTGAATAGAGAGTGATCTTCTCCTGAAAGGATTCGAAAACCGGGTGAGAGACGGAAATGTTTCGCAGGTTCTGAATTCCAACGAAAGATGTATGCTTTCAGCACAATTTTTTAACTTTCATTTGCTGCATGTTTAAAAAAAGGTAATGAATTAAGTTTAAAACATTATGATTTCGACTGCAGTTTTAGGTCAGCTGGGTCTAACACGAATTTGTACTCCTCAGATCATTCCCATTGATAGGTGATTGCTGATGACATCATTACGGTGAAAGCCGGCTGAGGGAAAGGCAAGCGACGAAGTGGATAGATGTCATGGATAGTATGTGAGCCTGCGGAGAGCGTTATTGGGGTTCGCTCCGAGTTTTGCTATTATGTCAGAATTCCTTCGGTTACTTTCTACTCAGCTGTTAAATAGGCTATCTCATCTGACATCTGGTGAGTCTTAAGTTCTATATTTTTCAAGAAATTATTTAAAAATATGCGCTAAGAATCCTAGCTGTGTAAATCGAAACATTTTTTTCCTGAAATACAAAGTTCAATGAGAACGAAACATCCTAACGATTTTTATTTGCTATTTTCGCCGCCTTCTCATTCGTGTCGAATCATTAGATCTTTAAGTGACGAAGAAAGCGCCCAGTCCTTCTAAAAAATAAAAATATAGGGTTACTGGAAACCGATTACGATTCTAAAGCACATGAAAGTTGTGGATATTTATCGTCTTATGTGAAGGTGCCTCTTTTATATGACAATTCATATTTTAGGGAAACGACGATACACCTGAAGACTACGAAATTCTCGAAAAATCACATGTACTTCTCAATTTTAGAGTTGAGGTGATGCCAATGAAACTCTGAAACATCGACACCTGATAGGTCGAACGTAAAGCTGAAAAGGCCAGGTAGCAGCTTGGAGGCAGACGAGTGAACGGGTTAGTCAGCCGCATACGTTTTGACGACAAGCCTCGTATGCAAATATTTGGCAGTAGCGCACCTCGAGAGTGACCGAATCGGATGGAGACCATGCGACGTGCTGAGAGCCGAAATGAGCGGATCGTGAACACTTCTTAAGTCCTGTAATGCTCGCTGATGAGAAATCACGAAATCATACAAAACGGAAACCGCCTAGCTGCCTCGCTTTATAGAATAATACTAGTGAACGTTTAGAACTGTGCGCTATTCGTCAAAAATGCAAGACAAATTTCCATCTATCTCTCAGAGAGCCAGCTGGATATACCAGCTATTTTCCCCTTGAAGAATTCTCTCACTTAAGAAGGCAGTTGTAAGTGCATGATTCTCTGCTTTTGATGAAATGTAACATGATAGGACTCATCTGGAGCAGCCAAGCTCTTCATCACTCGGCAAATAATGGAACTGCACCACTTTAGGATTTAAGCCATATTTGAGGTCTCTGTAACTTTAGAAGTGAAACAAAGATCTGAATGCTTATCGGGACAATATGCATAGGAATTACGAATCGTGTCCTTGATACTTCAAAGCGTTGAGACTAATATTATTTTGATTTCTTCTTTAGCATAGACTTATTTTCCTTAATATCAATAATGCCATTGTTTCAATTATTTCGTATAAGAAAAAAAATGTTAAGCAAAGAGGGCATCTGGAAAGGCTTCCTCAGAGATGAAAGCTAAGTTAATCCTGGAATGAAGTACGAAAGCAAAAAGTTTCCCCAAAGTTTTGAAGCACAGCGAGAATAGTTTCCCTACGAGAATGACGAATGCTCGTTTTGTGCTGTCCACGGTTCATTTTACAACTCCAGATGAATTCCTGCTTTCGAAGTTATTTTCTATTCATTTTGCAGGTGCAAATAAGGTAGATATTTCTACACCGAGTTTCTATAAGCAAAATACTGCAAATCAATTATATATACAGAGTTGCTTGATTTCCTCCAACCATTACATATATTGCGAAGATGGATCCAGTTATAGAGAGGTCGTTGATGGAATACACAAAATTCTCTAGGTGTGGTCACCTATAGAGCACGATTTGAATAACATGGGACTTCTTGTATGAAACGTACAGGCGGGAGCCGACTCTAAATGGCGCTAGTGATTCTTCAATGCCCAAGTATTTTCCATGCTTCCATATTTAGCTGTGATTCAAAACGGTTGTCTTGACTGGTGATTTAATCTTGTAAAATCTGTGCTGTTGGTCATTAAGTGCGCTATCGACAAAATGTAAGTCAACCAACAAGCTTCCTAATTTATCTTTCGTATTAAAATGGGATCAATAGGATGGCATGTAGGAGCGAGGCTGAAGTTCGAGGAACTCCTGGGCTGCGATGGCATCATAATTCCTTTCCTAATGCAGGGAGCACTAAGACGCCTTTTTTTCTCTACACGTTTCGCTCTAAACAACACTTTCATTCGCGGCCCGGATCTGCTTGCGATCGGCTCGCAAATTCCACCCACGAATACTTCATAAAAATCTGTCTCTTCCTTGCCTTGAAATGAAAATTATCCATTCTCATCAAAGTCAGTGTCATAGTAGATATAAGTGTTGTGAAGCTGACAACCACCAACACCTTCAAATTCCTTACACGATCCACTTTCTTCTATAAACACATCAACGGAAAGCATTGAAAGTTTCACATTGTCCTCTCCAGATTTGTCGCTGCACCCTTCGCTGAGGAATCGATAGATATTCAACTTATATATTTATTTACAATGAAGTTCACAGAAACTCGGCCTTTTGAGATCTTCAGTTTATTTCACGTTCTAGCATTTATACCTATAGAGCGGTAGAACAAAGACGCCTGTATAAGTACCGAGCTTCGCGGAAAACTATAGGAATTTGTAGAAAAATGACCGCTTTCCACTATGGAAGGAGTGCAACAACCAATTTTTGCCCACAAATGACTTTTGAGATGCGTGTAGCGCAGTGGTCAGAGATGCTCTGCAATACACACGTTGTCATTGGTGTGACCCACGTTCTGCGTTTACTAAGTTTTGCATTAGCTAAGGAAACTTGCACCATATATGTCTGGAAAGATAGACTGTTGTCTGGAAAATAAAACTCGATACATTAGTAGGCCACCGCAAGTCATTGTATAGATTAGATATTCATTCAGTCACCAATAACGATGCTTGGTGAAATCGAGTACAAGCGCATCCCTCAAGGGTTTCAGTAAACGCCGAGAGGTTTTTATTTTAACTTTTTAATTGACTGTTTTATTTTCGAATGTCATGATGAATTAAGCTTGTCATATATAAGGCATGATTATAACAATTAAAGAAAAACACAAAAATAGACAACGTAATCCGTAGAACATTTCCAAATGTTGACACCACTTTGGATTGGTTGACTCTAAAGATATACAGTAAATAACAACATGCAGATTTCTAAATCGATAACGTTAAACTGTCGAATGTTCATTCTGTGGCATGTTTGAATGGCGGAGCGATTGTCTATGTCTGTAACCAAAACCAACTTAGACATTGGCGGCCGCTCTAAACTGAATTGGACCTTACGTTCTAAAATCGAATTGTTAAAAAACACAGACACAAAACGATGTTGCAGACCTTTCCTAGGTGTACCAGTTTTTTAAGCATTTTGATTAGTAAACTACTATAATTACAACAAATATTGTTAGATTAAGAATAACTACCTAGAAATTATAGGTATAGGAGGCTAGGAGACGGATAGCACAGTGGTGGAGATGTCCGTCATCAAGAGAATGGTGCTAATTCGACTTTCGATTCTGCCCGGGCTAGTCGGGCCGCTCATACCTCTGCGGTCAAGAATTTGGTGCCGGTTTGTCTAAAAAAAAATTCACTCTCTACAATTTAATTGGGAGTACTCCAGCTCGCCTATCTCAGGACTCCAGGGAGAATTATTCGACCAGTGTTCTACGACATTCAAGGTGAAATGGAAATCCTTAAGCAGCATCCGAAGCCACGCGTAAAAGTTGTAAGGTGTTCGTGGGCGATGGATGCGAGGAAACGAATCGAATGTGAGAAGTGGTAGGGTCCGCACAGTAGTCGTGAAGGCGGGTCAAATAAAATAAAAAAAGTAACAAGAAAGCTAGAAATTTTACAGCTTTTTACACATTTTTAGCCGTTGTGATTTAAAATAGTGCTATACAAAGTTTTTATAAAGGACCAACAGCTTGCAAATTAAAATAATGCGAAGAAATATGCATGAATAATGGGCGAAAAGCACAAGATGAACAGTACTGTGCAATTTGAAACTGTCACTGCCGAATACTGCACACCGGAACTCTTAAACAGCTACAGTAGATTGAAGACCGAACAAATATACGAGGTCGCACAGCGATTTCTGGCGCGACATCCTGATAATACCATAATTTGTAGCTGATTTGTAACCATATGGGCGGCATGTGCCCAATATCGCCTCACACAGTCACGTTGATACATTGCTCGATGGTCTAGGGACAATCCATTGCAGTGCGATATCAAAGCGTTCAGAATTTCACAATTTGTGGGTCATTGGTCGCTCGGTGTTGAGAATCCGATATTATACCCGCTATTACAAGAAAGAAGCAGTAAATTTCATTTGATGGAGTGCGATTTTCACTGACATCTCTTTATCATTGTAAGCCGGCTTTCATTTAGCCTTGTTATGAATGACCAAGGTATCTTATTTCATTGAAAAGCTAATTTCTAGTTCTTATCAGATATTTACTCGACTAACATTTTGACGTCTAGATCGCCATCAGAGCCGATTATCCAAGCGCATTGTCTACATTCGTTCGTCTTCTCGATGTGGTGTCCAGAGATTTCGTGTTAGTATATCCTAGTATCAGCCTGTAAAATAAGAGATATGTTCATATCTTTCTACTTAAAACCTTAGACGGCCAGTCCTTACATGAGGTGTGTGCCCTAACCGTTCATCGTATAAAAGTACTTATTTGCAACGATCTTCCGTAAAGGTGCTCGGATTCGTAAATCTGTGGAATGGGCTTCAGTACTCATTGAAATGTTTCATGAACGATTTTTATTCGAACTTTGAGACCGATCTCAGCGAGTGTTGCTGATTCGGCACCAGAGTATTCGTCAGCACCCCTGGATCACCGAGGTTTGCTTCTTTGGGAGTAGGGTTCTCCATCAACGTCCACTGCGATTATTCCGGCCAATTAATCTACTGCCCGACCACGATGTAACATGGTCATATCCATACCGTGTTAAAAAATTGAAACACATTCTTAAAAGCGTTTTTGGCTTCGTTACAATTATATATATATATATAGGTGCATAACTACTGTTTTTAGTACTACACTCTTCAATGAACAATAAACTACGGTGGTTCTTACTCCAGCTAACTTTCCAATAACTGTAATAGTTACGGCGTTGAGAACTTGACAGAGGTATGAAAGAGGCTGTGCTCTAACATTGTGTGGGTATATCTAATACAATATTTTCACTCATTCCACGCAATAACCATCACTATGTTCAGAGCTCAGCATGTTATATGTGAGTACGAAAAAGATAAGTACTGTAGAATAAAAGGGCATCATTCCTCTGAATTCGAAAGAGCCCCCTATTCGGTAGCGATGGATAGGACGAGCACGAAAATGTGCTGAAACCTCAGGGCCATTCTAAGTTGCCTAATTCGCAAAGGACTAAGGTAACGATGGCGATCTGTACGTACAATGCTTGCACGCCTGCAACTGAGTCTTTGATAGAAGACTTGACCATGAGGGCAAGAAGGATAAGGCAGGTCGTCATCGGCTTGGCTTAGAAAAGAAGACGCTACGAGAAGACGCCATTCAACGCCGTCAATGACACCGGAGAAGAACTGTCCCTCGGAACACGCAGCGATAAAGGAGTCGGCGGCGTCCGCATTCTTGTCAAGATGACGTTGGCCATGAACATCGATTCATTAGAATAAACAATAGCCCGAATCGGGCGTTTACGGCTTAAAAAATGCGGGTCATTGTCGGTTCTGACAATTTTCGTCGTTTACGCAGCCATATCAAGCCATGACGTAAAAGAATTCGAAGCGTTCTATATGGGCTTAGAGAGATGACTATTAGACTACATTCTTTAAGGACATCATTGGAGCTTTTAAGGCTAAGGCTGGACCCAAGAGAACGTTTGAAGAACGTTACTCTGTGACCTAACGATTAGAATGGAACGAGTTCTGTGAGTAAGCGTCCGAGTTTATCATGACGACGAAGATTAATCATGGTACCTCATAATTCTAGAAGACCCACTGTCAACATTGGATGTGGTAGTCTCTCAACGAAGGGTACCGTTCCGATATAGAGCTCACCATAGTAAATCGAAGGTCTTGCCTAACGATGTCGCTGTTGTCCCAAAATTCTACACGGGATCAGACCACCGTCTTCTTCGCGCGAGATTCCATTTTTCGCAGAAAGGAGAAAAAGCCGCTAAATTCGAAAACCCAAGTCCCAGATCACTATAAACTGGAACTTTTTCAATTCATAGTCGGCTGTCGGAAAGATGCCGTTGTCGATAACATCGACGAGAATACGATCAGCTCATTCAACATCTTCACGTTAGCGCTATGAAAGCTGAGAGTTCGAAAGTCACTAAGAGACGTCTGTCTCCAGTACCACTCCAGCTTATATGTAAGCATGGAATAGCATAAGCTAGAGGCTACCGCCGACTAGCGTCCAAACTTGCAAAACAATGCAGAGAGAAGATAAAAGAAGATCTTAGAGAGAGAACAGCAGCAGTTCTTCTCCAAACCAAACCGATGACGTTGTACTTTATCCTTCGATTACGGTCGAAGCTCTAGCGTCTGGTAAAAGCATTCGAAAAGCCTACCGAGAGTTCGCCAATTATAAAGCCAGGATGATTGCACTTCGTCGCTCAGATAGAACACTTCCAGCATCCAGGAAGGTCAATCATTCACGATTACTGCTCAGATCTCTTCAATAGGTAAGTCCTTTTGCCCTTATATGAAATAAAAGATGATTATGTCGTACCACTGAAACGGATTGGATTCGCATGCCTTATTCACCCTCAATGGTGCGAATATCTTAAAATGCTCCACCTTTGTTCGCCTACGTCAGGAATTAAACATAATGAACTACTTAGTTCCATAGTAGAGCAGGAGGAGACAAACAGCTTGGCGAGCTATGAAAAGCATCGACGATCTAGTGATGAGGACAAAGATCAACAGTCCCCATGCCCACCTTTCCGACTACGCGATTCTTCCTGCGTTAAAATATGCGTCAGAAACTTGGTCTCTATGTACGCAGGTTAAGGCATGGAGCACGCAGCCGAAAGAATGATGCGTATCCTGTGTCACACAATTGAGGGAAGGGATTTTAAACCCCGGTCTACGTCAACGATCAAAAACCGAAAGTGCCGTTTTACATCCCAATTTGTGGAAGTTAAGGTGAGCTGGACATGTAATGAGTATGAACGGCAGTTGATGAAAAAATGCCGTTAGTCGCTGGTTTCCTTAGGATGTCAAACGTACTGCAGGAAGACCACCGGTTCGATGGTCAGAGTCCTTCATGAAAACTCTACAAAGTTGATGTATACTCGACACGTCCCATCGCATCCACTGTCGACAAAAGCCGTTCAACTTTATTTTTTTGGCTTCGTTTGGTGCTGGAGGGTTTTTGGTCTTTCTTAAGAATTTCTTTGAATGCTAGTAGAGTAGACTCTACCTGGGATCATAAGATGTCCTTGCTAATGCCTTCACACGTAGAGATGAAATTGTCCCAGACTTCGAAATTGTAAAATTGATGCTAATTTCATGAACCTAGAGTAATGAGACGCTCGGTGGGCTTCGGCTGCGATTAGACCAGCGACTAGGCAGGTCAGACCGTCCGCGTAAGCAAAGAGATCACAACTACTATGATACCCGCTCACTCTTTAGAGTTAATAGGATAGATTATATCTGGGCACTTACGGCGTAACACAAGCGCGACGACGCAACCTCATATAAGATGACATATATGGTGAGACTTGTCGCTGTGAATCCATTTGAGGTCATCTTCTTTCCAGTGCTTTGTCATAGTACGTTGAAGGTTTTTCGAATCTCGGTGCTTACAGTGTGTGCTCTCATGTATAGATTTCTCTTCTGGGAAATTTCTCTTTAGAAATCATTGTCTAGCCCTATTATAATGGCCTTTCTTTCGTGTTTCCGAGCTATGAAAAGCATCGACGATCTAGTGATGAGGACAAAGATCAACAGTCCCCATGCCCACCTTTCCGACTACGCGATTCTTCCTGCGTTAAAATATGCGTCAGAAACTTGGTCTCTATGTACGCAGGTTAAGGCATGGAGCACGCAGCCGAAAGAATGATGCGTATCCTGTGTCACACAATTGAGGGAAGGGATTTTAAACCCCGGTCTACGTCAACGATCAAAAACCGAAAGTGCCGTTTTACATCCCAATTTGTGGAAGTTAAGGTGAGCTGGACATGTAATGAGTATGAACGGCAGTTGATGAAAAAATGCCGTTAGTCGCTGGTTTCCTTAGGATGTCAAACGTACTGCAGGAAGACCACCGGTTCGATGGTCAGAGTCCTTCATGAAAACTCTACAAAGTTGATGTATACTCGACACGTCCCATCGCATCCACTGTCGACAAAAGCCGTTCAACTTTATTTTTTTGGCTTCGTTTGGTGCTGGAGGGTTTTTGGTCTTTCTTAAGAATTTCTTTGAATGCTAGTAGAGTAGACTCTACCTGGGATCATAAGATGTCCTTGCTAATGCCTTCACACGTAGAGATGAAATTGTCCCAGACTTCGAAATTGTAAAATTGATGCTAATTTCATGAACCTAGAGTAATGAGACGCTCGGTGGGCTTCGGCTGCGATTAGACCAGCGACTAGGCAGGTCAGACCGTCCGCGTAAGCAAAGAGATCACAACTACTATGATACCCGCTCACTCTTTAGAGTTAATAGGATAGATTATATCTGGGCACTTACGGCGTAACACAAGCGCGACGACGCAACCTCATATAAGATGACATATATGGTGAGACTTGTCGCTGTGAATCCATTTGAGGTCATCTTCTTTCCAGTGCTTTGTCATAGTACGTTGAAGGTTTTTCGAATCTCGGTGCTTACAGTGTGTGCTCTCATGTATAGATTTCTCTTCTGGGAAATTTCTCTTTAGAAATCATTGTCTAGCCCTATTATAATGGCCTTTCTTTCGTGTTTCAAACGTAGTTTCCAAAGGGTTTTCTTTACAATGCTGTTTTCCTGCTATCCACAGAACAATAAGCCACTCGCCTGTGTCTACGAATACTTATCTGATTCCAGCATTCGAATCTAGTTTAAATAAGCCCAATGGAATGGACGCTTTATATTCCATAATAATGCCATTTTTATTACTCCACTTTTCTGTTTAGAAATTCATGTCCTGTGTTCATCACTTTGCACCAGTGGCTGCTCTTCAGATGGCTTTCTTCAGCCAACAAATTGGAGTACACCATGATTGTGTATGTGTAGGTACGTCATTACACAATATGAATAACATTAGCTTACATTCCTTCTCAACATTAAAACGCACGTCTCAAGCGTGTTGGTTTGAAGTAGCACCCAGAGCTGACCAAGCCTACTCCACTTACAATTGGCGAAATGGCATCAAGCTTATCTAGGAATTTAAAAACACTTGCTTAATACATTAGTACGCCGTCGGAATTCATTTTGCAAGAACAATATGTACATTCAGTCACACCTACACTGCTTCGTGAAGTGGAGTGAACGAATGCATCCTTGAAACATAAGTGCACTCCGAACGTTTTCTCATTTATGTCAACTTATGGCGAAAAATAAAAATCGTCGTATTCTTGCTGAGCAAACGTGTGGTGTTATTTTTATTCTTTATTCACGAATAAGCTGACGTTTCAGCGGATTTCGCCTTCGTCAGAGCCTGGAAAGGTCAAGCTGACAGCAACCTACTCGGCCAAACGCCTCCGTAACCAAACAAAGAAAACGCTAAACCAAGATTTCAATCACAATGAACACAGCTTTGCACACTCATTGCTTTCTATGAGGCTTCCACTGAGTATGTCTAGTGGAGACCAACCGCACAGAATTCACCTGAAAGCGTAATGTGCCCTTCCCATCAGAATAATAGGCTTATGTACTGCCCAATATCACACGTGATAATGAGGCATTCTTCCCTGCGATTCATTTTCGGAACTCTGGAATTAATCCAGAACGCCTCGAGTGTTTTGCGCGCTTGTGTTTTCGACTCCTGTGCGAGGATCGTGATACGTACTTCAAAGTCCTCCCGCTTATGTCTCTGCGTCCTATGCGTGCCTAGTGGGGTATTTGGTTTACGTTTGACGAATAGATGCTCTTTCATGCGTTCTTTTTTGCTCAACAAGAATACGAAGAATTATTTGATCAGTGCCGAGGTTAATAGAAAGTCGGTCGCAAAAATTAAAATTCAGTTGGAATATACTGATGGTCCACCTATATCATTTTTATCACCTGTCGTCCCCATATGTACATTCAGCCGGTTACTCGCGAGGCTACGTGGCGCGTCCCCAGGTGGCGGATAGGGGGTTAACCGCGGACCAAAAGCGACCTTTGCTTCCCTGAGACGCAGGTGGATTCAGGGGATGGATTTCCTGTTTCTGCTGCGCCGATTTGGCACATACTTTCCGTATTTGCTAGGCGTATTCATGCATGCGTGTGTGGGTGCGTTCTCGCTTTGTGCGGATTGTATCCTACGAGTCAATTCGGCCAAAAGCCTGCAATCAAGTGACAGGGAAGTATGAGGGAGGCGGTTAGGAGTCGCCTCCAACAAATAAGCTCCATGTCCACTCTGGGAGAGCCTGGCAAGCTACCCGTGAGTATAACCAGCCCCCACGTTCAGAGCCCAGCAAGCTATACGTGGGAATCACTCAATGGAGAGTACCATAACGAAATAGACCACATCATAGCAAATAGAATGTTTTGCCTAACCGATGTCGCTGTTGTCCCAAAATTTTACACGGGATCAGACCACCGTCTCCTTCGTGCAAGATTTTATTTCTCACGGAAAGGAGAAAAAGCCGCTAAATTCAAAAACCGAAGTCCCAGAACCACCACAAATTATTCAACTCATTAGTCGATTGTTGGGAAGATGCTGTTGTCGACGAGGAATACGATCGGCTCACTCAACATCTTTACGTTAGCGCTATGAAAGCTGAGAGTTCGAAAGTTACCAAGAGACGTCTTTGTCCAAACACTCGAGCTAACACTTCAGTGTGGAATCGCACGAGGTGCAGACAACCGCGAACTAACGCTCGAACTTGCGAAACAATGCAGAAAGGCGGTAAAAGAAGATCTTAAAGAGAGAAAAGCTGCAGTAACGGTCGAAGCTGCAGAGGCTGGGAAAAGCATTCGCAAAGCCCGCCGAAGCTTCGCCAATTACGAGACGAAGATGATTGCACTCCGACGTTCAGAAGGAAATAACAGCGTCCAGAAAGGGAGTGGAGAAAATCATCCACGAATACTACTCAAATCTCTTTAATAGCCACGTCCACCTCCTGTCATATGAAATGAAAGAGTACAGATGTGTTGCACTACCGGCCGACGTGCCATTTCGTCAGTGAAAAATCGAACAGCACCAGGTCCGGACCGGATAAGATCATAACATCTGAAGAACCTTCTCGTAAACACACTGGCTCGGCTCTTCACACGTTACCTGTTTGGATGAAAGGTCACTACTCAGTGGAAGATCAGCAAGACCGTGTTGCTGTTCAAAAAGGGCGACCTACACGATGTAGATAACTATAGCTCAATCTGCTTGTTGTCTGTCGTCTACAAACTTTTCACTCGAGTCATCTTAAACAGGATTGACAGAACACTGGACGAAGGACAGCCGTGCGAGCAATCTGGGCTTCGAAAAAAATTTAGTACGATGGACCACATTCACACGTTAACAAGGCTCATTGAAGTATCGCGAGAGCACAAAAGACCGCTCTGTCTCACTTTCATCGACTTACAGAAGGCCTTTGATTCAATTGAGATAGAACAGTCATGGAATCCCTTGGTAGTCGAGGAGTCCCTACTCAGTACATAAAAAATCTTCATGAGCTGTACAAAAATTTCACAACTAAAATTTCTCCATTCTACAACGATATTAACGTCGACGTCAAAAGAGGAGTTAGGCGACACAATCTCGCCAAAATTATTTACAGCCACCCTCCAGAACGTCACGCGAACATTGGAATGGGATAATATGGGAG
>MQTX01000105.1:371037-601185 GCA_009735665.1 Angiostrongylus cantonensis
TTTACACGGGATCAGACCACCGTCTCCTTCGTGCAAGATTTTATTTCTCACGGAAAGGAGAAAAAGCCGCTAAATTCAAAAACCGAAGTCCCAGAACCACCACAAATTATTCAACTCATTAGTCGATTGTTGGGAAGATGCTGTTGTCGACGAGGAATACGATCGGCTCACTCAACATCTTTACGTTAGCGCTATGAAAGCTGAGAGTTCGAAAGTTACCAAGAGACGTCTTTGTCCAAACACTCGAGCTAACACTTCAGTGTGGAATCGCACGAGGTGCAGACAACCGCGAACTAACGCTCGAACTTGCGAAACAATGCAGAAAGGCGGTAAAAGAAGATCTTAAAGAGAGAAAAGCTGCAGTAACTGTCGAAGCTGCAGAGGCTGGGAAAAGCATTCGCAAAGCCCGCCGAAGCTTCGCCAATTACGAGACGAAGATGATTGCACTCCGACGTTCAGAAGGAAATAACAGCGTCCAGAAAGGGAGTGGAGAAAATCATCCACGAATACTACTCAAATCTCTTTAATAGCCACGTCCACCTCCTGTCATATGAAATGAAAGAGTACAGATGTGTTGCACTACCGGCCGACGTGCCATTTCGTCAGTGAAAAATCGAACAGCACCAGGTCCGGACCGGATAAGATCATAACATCTGAAGAACCTTCTCGTAAACACACTGGCTCGGCTCTTCACACGTTACCTGTTTGGATGAAAGGTCACTACTCAGTGGAAGATCAGCAAGACCGTGTTGCTGTTCAAAAAGGGCGACCTACACGATGTAGATAACTATAGCTCAATCTGCTTGTTGTCTGTCGTCTACAAACTTTTCACTCGAGTCATCTTAAACAGGATTGACAGAACACTGGACGAAGGACAGCCGTGCGAGCAATCTGGGCTTCGAAAAAAATTTAGTACGATGGACCACATTCACACGTTAACAAGGCTCATTGAAGTATCGCGAGAGCACAAAAGACCGCTCTGTCTCACTTTCATCGACTTACAGAAGGCCTTTGATTCAATTGAGATAGAACAGTCATGGAATCCCTTGGTAGTCGAGGAGTCCCTACTCAGTACATAAAAAATCTTCATGAGCTGTACAAAAATTTCACAACTAAAATTTCTCCATTCTACAACGATATTAACGTCGACGTCAAAAGAGGAGTTAGGCGACACAATCTCGCCAAAATTATTTACAGCCACCCTCCAGAACGTCACGCGAACATTGGAATGGGATAATATGGGAGCGAAAATCGACGGTCGGCAGATACATCACCTTCGCTTTGCTGATGATATCGTTCTTATAACACCAGACGTTAGCCAAGCGCAACGTATGCTTGCGGACTTTGACAAGCGTGTGGAAAGATTGGTCTTCAACTAAATCTCAAGAGAACGATGTTCATCAAGAACGGATTGGTTTCGTTTGTCCCATTCACGCTCAACGGAACGAATATCTCCGAATGCTCCAGTTATGTCTATCTAGGTCGGGAAATCATAATGATGAACGACTTAGCGTCAGAGCTGAGCGGAAGGAAACGAGCGGCTTGGGGTGCTTTCAAGAGCATCGAGTATGTAGTGAAGAGAACAAAGAGCACCCTACTCCGTGCCCACCTTTTCGGCTCAACGGTTCTTTCTGCCCTAACGTATGCGTCAGAAACCTGGTCGCTACGTAAGCAGAATGAAAGATCACTCAGCGTTATCGAACGCGCAGTCGAAAGGTCGATGCTAGGAGTATCCCGTTTCGCACAAGTAAGGGATGGGATCCGAAGCTCCGACCGGCGTGAACGAACAAAAATCATAGATGCCGTTCTGTACGCCAAATAGTCGAAGATAAGGTGGGCCGGACACGTAATGCGTGCGAATGATAACCGATGGACAAGAGCCGTTAGTGACTGGATTCCTCGGGATGTCAAACGTACTGCAGGAAGACCACCGACCCGATGGTCAGAGTTCTTCACGAAAAGCCTAGACGAAAGATATGATGCTCGACGAGTCCCTAAAGCGAAAAGAACCCACTGGGCTACTCTTGCACGCGATAGGGAAAAATGGAGGATTTACTGGCGCCCGCTCGAGTCACTCGACGGTAAACGGTAATACAGGTGATACAGTTCGTGCCCATTATCGTCGATTGACTCGAGCAAGCGTCAGTAAGTCTTCCACTCTTCCGTGTGGTGCACCAGAGTAGCCCAACGTGTTCTGGTCCCTGTAGGGGTTTAGTGAGCATAAAATCTTTTAGTATTTTCTTGAATAACTCTGACTATCGGATCGGCGGTCTTCCTGCAGCACATTTGACATCCTGAGGAATCCAGTCGCCAAAGGTACTTTCTCATTGGTCGTCGGTTACACGCATTACGTGTCCGCTTCATCCTATCTTCGACAGTTTGGCGTGTACATTGGCACCTTTGATTCCTAGTCGCTAAGTTAGATCACAGCTTCAGATCCTCTTTCTCATTTGTGTGACACCGAATAGCCCAGGCATCGTCCTTTCTTCTGCACGTTCTATAACTTGAGTGATTTTTCAACCTGCGTACGTATACACAACGTTTCTGACGAGTGCGTTAACGCAGGAAGGGTATTGTAGTCGAAAAGTATGTATGCAGCCGTGTTTTCGTTGTCGTACTCATTACATTCGTTTCTCTTGGATAAGGCTTGGTGTTATAAGAATGATGTCATCAGCAGTGTGAAGGTGGTGTAGTTGCCGACCATCAACTTTCGCTTCCATGTTGGCGCATTCCAGTGTTCGCATAACGTTGTCGAAGGTGGCGGTAAAAAGTTTTGGCGAGATTGGATCGCTTGCTTAAGCCTTCTTCTAGCGTCAATGTTAATATCATTGCGGAATGGTGATATTTTGGTTGCGAAATTTTTTTATAGCTCATGAAGAATTTTTGTACACGAGCAACGGCCCCTGGCTGTCCAGGGCATCCACGACTGCTTTTGTCTGAACTGAGTCACAAGCGTTCCTTAAATCAATGAAATTGATGAAGAGCGGTCTCTTGTACACTTACGATGCTTCAATGAGTCCTGTTACCGTTGGATGTGGTCAATCGTTCCGAATCCTTTTCGATCGAAACCCTGCCTGCCCACTTGGCTTTCCTTCGTCCAGTGTTCTACCAAACCTATTTGCGATAATATAAATGAGTTTGTAGACGACAGACAGTGAGCAGATTAGGCGGTAGTAGCCGATACCGTGGAGGTCACCGTTGTTGAAATATAAGTCTTCTTGATCTTCCATCGAATAGGAACGTTGCATTCTGACATGTAACCTGTGAAGAGCTGAGACAGTATGTTTATGATGACTGGCAGAAGACTTTTCAGGTGTTCAATCCTTGTCTGGTCCGGACCTGGCGATGTTCGATTTTCCATCGAACAAATGAAATAGCACGCTAGATTTCCTAGGGTAGGACCGGGGGCGGCCTTTTTCCTTCCCATGAGAAATGGAATCTGGTGCGAAGGCAAAGGCGTGACCCTTGCAGAATTTTGGGCAAGAGCGAAATGGCCTGGGCAAAACCTTCGATTTATTATGATGTGGTCTCTTTCGTTATGGTACTCTCTATTGGGGACTCCCACGCCCAGAGTTGAGAGCGGGGCATCTGGTTTTGCAAGCTACCATGAATGGTCTTGTTCGTCATGATAAACTCAGGCAGCCGCTCACCCACTTTGTTCCATTGCAATCCGTTAGTCGCAATATGATTTTCTTCATACGTCCTTCTGGATCCAATGTTAGCCCTAAAATCTCAAATGATACCCTAAAGAATGTATGGTCTTCTCTGTAAAACTTCTTCAAGTCCATATAGAATGCTTGATCCTCGTAGTAACTCGAAGTCGATGCGTAGACGACGAAGAGGAAAGAGTTGGTGAATGACTTACATTCATCAATCCTCCCAGCGGTTTACCGCCTCATCGTGGCTAGGAGTTGTTCCTGGGTGACAGACTGCGATGTACAGCGAAGGATTCATACTCTGGCAGGGTCTCCCAAGCTGAGGAGTCCGGCGTTTCCACCAGGAAGCCTAGCTAAGAGTGAGCCAATACACCAATACCAAGATTCATCACCGTCCTGGTATCAAAGTCGCATCGTGGTAAATCCCCCTCTGATCAACAAGGGCGGCGACTGCCTGTGGTGGTGAAGACATGGGGCGGACTTTGGCCAGGCTGTGCTAGGAATTCCAGAGAGTTAGAATGGCTTAACCAGCAATTCTCCGATAAATGCTTCATTTGATATGAAGGGTAGCTTAAAAGAGATCTTACTTCCGAAACATTATTTTGGCAAACCACCCTACGTTTTTGTCTAACTCGAATGGCTATATAACTCGCTATATAACAAAATGGTACCGTAAGCCAAGTAATAAAAACATACTAAATCACTACCTTTCCTCTCATCCTTCACACATGAGAAAAGCACTTATCAAAAACGTGTACCGCACGGCTAAAAATGTGTGCACAGCAGAAGAGGAAAGCAAGGAATCGCAAAACCTGGCACGAAAAGTAGCCACTTTCAATGTTTACGAAGTAGAAGCCACTCGGGTTAGACAAAAGCGTAGGGTGGTTTCCCAAAATAATGTTTCGAACGTAAGTAAGATTTCCTTTAAGCTACCCTTCATATCAAATAAAGTAAGTTACGCTATTAAGAGTTGCTTAAGGAAAAGTGGTCTTGCAAATTATGTAACGATTACTGAAATCCCACACGTCACGTTGGAACAAAGTGAAGTAACATCGAATGACTCCATTACATGCGTGCTATTTGGTTCGGTTTTGGAAAATATCAACGCGCAAAACTCCTCAGGCAGTTTGGATACATTTCAAAGATCCAAAGATGAACCGGAAAGACGAACGCCTCATTATCACACGTGACCTGGCGTCCTATTTCAAAATGATATTTTGACCCCGGGGTGTATCTTGCTCGCGACCTCACGTGAACAACGCGTGGGCCAGTCCCACTCGTTATATTACGGTGAGTAGCCTTTCTGTTCAGTATGGCATCTATTCAAAAATTTGATCTTCATTAATGCTTTAGTCTTTTTTCCCACCAAATAATTAAAGTATTCTAATATAAAATACGTCCAGGCTCTGAGGAAGGCGAAATCGCTGAAACGTCAGCCGTCGACCAACAACACCAACAACAACGACAGCGAAGACCTATATAAACATCGCATCTGCTAAAGAAGATCAGTTTATAAGGTCCATTCTTAGTTGGGTTTCCTGATGGAAACGCCGGACTCCTCAGCTTAGGAGACCCTGCCGGGGGATGTAGCTCCCGCTGTACACCGCAGCCTGACACCCAGGATCCGTCCAGCTGAGCGACGATTACATTGCGAAAGTTTTCTAGAAAGATGTTAACTGTGTCAGTACTTTTCCAAAACAAAATTTCAAATAGAGGAGTTGGGCTAATTAAGGTCAGAAAATGGATTAAAGTCAGACTAAATGGCATCTTAGGCCAATTATATACATCTTTACACAGTTTTACTTCTTAATCTACCAAATATTGAACTCTTCAAAAGCACTACTTATCGAAAACTGTCTACAGACGTCGAAAAACTAGCACTATCGTACATGTTTTAATTCTCAGCTTAAATTGACTTCTCCCAGGATTCTCTGTGTATTCCATATTTACTCATATTTAACATACAGACAGCAATGTCAAGTCACTTAGCAAAGGATTTAACTTTAGTTGAGAGATATGGGCTAATTTTAATACATGAGAATAATAATAGCAAATGAATACATCACAAATGTCTTCGCTGCAAGGAGAAATGTCTACTGAACGAGTTAGTATTAATAAATTGATAGATATCAAATAATGATTGGTGAATTCAGGTGTTCATGCGTTTTACTTTGGTTTGCTTTCGGCATCACTGATATGCCTAACTGTTACGGTGTTCTCCGGCATTGGATTCGGAGCTGGTTCATATTCAAAGGCAAAGGATGATGCAATAGCCAGTTGCGATCCGTCGAAATTAAATGAAAGCGATACGATCGTAGTTTGGAACCTTCAAAACGGTGATAATCCGTTAGAACGGTAAACTAGGTGAGTAATGCACGATTTGTGAACCAAAAGACCCACCTGTGAAGTTGGACCAGACGCTTCCTATTGAACGGGTCCCATAAATTCACCATAGAATCCGATCCTGGATATAAAATCTCTGACAAGATTTATACAGGTGAGTGCTCTTATCACAAAATAGGCAAACCAATAATAGCAAATAGTACGCTCAAAAGTAAACATAAGTATGTTTAGTATGTCCTAGAAAGAAAAGCAGTAACAACAAATAGAACTCACCACCAGTAGCAAATGTACCATTTAGAGGGTGGAATGCAAGAGCGTTTACTGGATATATGCATTCAACGCCATCTTCTTTACTCCTGAAATCAGTGCCCGTTTAATATGGAAGCAGTTGACGCATATATGTTATATTTAAAATGTGAAAGTGATCTAATTTTGATCCCTACAAAGTGATTTCGCTTGCTTACCAAAGGATCAAATAGCAATTTAATGAAGCTAGATATTGATAAAGGAATATGTCGGCGCTTGTCAATCCCTGCGGGATGCGCCATGCATTAGACTTCATCAAACACCATTAGAGGTAAGTAAATGAACATCAAGCCTATACAACGATTCGTAGTGGCACACCGATGTATCCAATCAGAGTTGCTATCCTCCCAGACAAGTCGAGTACCAATTTGCCGAGCCCAGGAGGATGGTGGGGCGTGGGATTGAACGCGTGGGCAATGCGTTGCACGTCTAGCCAACTTGCTACACGCTCCTTTCCCAAATATTGGTAACACTGGTTTTCTTCAAATCCCTGGTATGCTTAGCTTCACTGAATGACGCACTGCCGAATTTAGTCCTGAGATCAAGTGATTGGGTAATGCATCACATGTGGTTTGGGCCGCATTGAAAAAAAAATTCCCCATCTTTGTATTAGAATGAGAAATAATGCTAAAACAATGAAAAGCAGCTGTATATGCAGTTTATCTATGCCATATATTTAAGTTAAGAAAGCCAAGTAGAAGCCATTTAACATTCAAGCAATAAAACACCACTTATAACGACGATCTTTCGTCGTGAAAGGATGAAAGACCACTCAGCGTTATCGAACGCGCTGTCGAAAGGACGATGCTAGGAGTATGCCGTTTCACACAAGTAGGGGATGGGATCCGAAGCTCTGACCTACGTCAACGATCGAAAATCAAAGATGCCGTTCTATACGCCAAACAGTCGAAGATAAGGTGGGCCGGACACGTAATGCGTATGAATGACAACCGATGGACAAGGGCTTTGAATACTGAACGGGGCAAAAGAAACTATTAAGGATGGAAGAACAACATTATTCGTTGGAAGTAAATGAACCAGAAGCACTTTCAATGCCCACCGAGAAATCGCTAAGTGCAATAATACGATAAAGGATAAAGCTCTCGGCGCTGATCAATCCCTTAGAGATTCGCCATGCATTCGACTTCATTAAGTATCATTGGAGGTGATTGAATGCATATCTGGCCTTTACAATGACTCGCGGTGGCCTACTGATGTATCGAGCCTGTATTGTAATCCTCCCAGACAAGTCTGGTACCAGTTTGGCGACTCTGGAGCGATGGAAAGCTTGGTGAGCCATGGGCGCGGTGATCAATTCCACCTGTCTGTCGCAGTTGCGCCTCCAACCATTGCGCCACACACACAATAATAAGATAAATTCCATATTCCAGGACTGATAATGAAGGGCATTTGAGGCCATCCACGGCGTCCATTCTGATCTCCTTGTCATTCAGGTCTATCTTTCTTAGCTGCATTTCAGAAAGGATCGACATGTCCTCATATCGTTTTTTACCAACATGAGAAATTTTGATTAACATTGCGGTTAGGAAACCCTTAAAAGTATGAAATGCTATTACATCTCTTTTGCTTAATTTAAAAATATTTTCGATTCTGTTGAGATGAAAGTCTTGGCAATTGAAGGGTTCCTTCCCACTATATGAAGAGCCCAACTGTGCACACAGCTTTGCTTCCAAAATTTTAGCTGTATAAACGACGACACAGTTCACGAGGAAATTACAAGGTTCTGTAAAAAATAATGCCCGACTTCAACATGTATTTTCAAAGTCGCCCGATGTCAGCTGTGAAAGAATCCTACTAAAGCAAATCTACTTGCAACGATTGCACGAAAATGTGGAATTCGGAATGCGACTACGGTAGTTTCGGTATTGACCTGGTTTCTAACTGATTTCTCGTATAGAAGGTTGCCAAGATGGCTGAAGAAGTCATATTCGGTAGGCGAGAGTTATGGTAAGTAAGGAAGGTAAAAGAATTTTCTTAGGCCGGTTCGCACAACATCTGCATCGTCCTTAGTGTGATGTTTACTCGTGTGTGCTCTCACAAAGTGAGAGGTCTCTTTCGGTTGACTAATGCCAATGGAACGTGCTGAAGCTTGTGGTGCCTTTCGTCAACTTCATTTTCACAGCAATTGTTCTACTCGGATTCAGGATGCTTTGATGAATTAAACCATCAGAAACTCACTAAATGCTCAGGACGACCCTCTTTTAGTGCCCAACGCATTAAATTCAACGTCGCCAAGGCAAAACGGCGTCCACATCCCTCATCTTCAAGGTCGAATTTCCCAGGATGAAATTATTGAAAGCAAGATCGCAAGATGTGTACGTTAACAATTCCTTGGCCCTATACCTTAGTGAACTTTCAGCAGTTTGGCTTCACTATGTTCACGTTAGAATTCGTGGAAGTAGATCCACTGGAATTTCTGTCTCGAATATCTTAAATTCTAACCTTTAAAATTCGTCAAAAATACAATCTATATTAAAACTCAATTATACAGAGCGAAAGTGCATAAAATAAGCGTTACAATGATATCTGAAAGCAAAGCACTCAAAAGAAAAACTGCTAAAATATGTATAAGGAGGATCAAACCACAAATTCGGCACTAATTCCCCAGAAACCAACATTACCTAGTCAAACCAATCAACGGCATTACTTGGTCTACTTTTATAGGTTGTTCAGAAATAAATGAGCGTCTTTAACTATATTGTTTAGGATGTCATAACTTGCTTCAGACAAAACTTTATTAATCAAGATAAAAACAGTTTAAACTTAGATATTTTTGTCAACCAGAAACAAACTTATTTAATCCAGCTCCATAAAACTCCGGAGTTCTGGAATCGATGAATTCGTCGAAGGCATTTTTGCGCTTGGCATTTCTAGCGCAAGAAGTTGTCAATGTGCCCGAAAAAGTGACCGAGAGGTCTCGCGAATATGGCGGATGAGGCAAAGTTTCGTAACCCAACCGTTCAATTTCTGTAGCGCTGGTTCGTAACGTGAGGCCAGAAGTTGTCGTGGAGGATTGGTCCTTTTCAGTTGACTAATATCGGTCACTGTTGTTGGCGTTTACGGTACATTTCGTCGACATTTGGTCATACTTCTCTACCGTAATCGTTTGGCCCTGATTCAATAGTGACGAATCAGCCCGGCTGCAGACCACCAAGTCATCATAACCTTTTTTGGTGCAATTTCGGCTTTGCAAAGTGCCGTGGAGCCTGATCGGAATCCAACTATTGCGGTGAATGTCGGCGGTTGTCGTACAGAATCCACTTCTCGTGGCATATCACAATTCAATCGAGAAAAGGGTCGTTTTTGTTGCACAAAATAGAGCAGACGGCAATTCAAAACGGCGTTTTTTTAAAATTACCGTTTAAGTCATGCGGCACCTTGTTGTGCAGTTTTTTTTAAAGTGACCGAGAGGTCTCGCGAATATGGCGGATGAGGCAAAGTTTCGTAACCCAACCGTTCAATTTCTGTAGCGCTGGTTCGTAACGTGAGGCCAGAAGTTGTCGTGGAGGATTGGTCCTTTTCAGTTGACTAATATCGGTCACTGTTGTTGGCGTTTACGGTACATTTCGTCGACATTTGGTCATACTTCTCTACCGTAATCGTTTGGCCCTGATTCAATAGTGACGAATCAGCCCGGCTGCAGACCACCAAGTCATCATAACCTTTTTTGGTGCAATTTCGGCTTTGCAAAGTGCCGTGGAGCCTGATCGGAATCCAACTATTGCGGTGAATGTCGGCGGTTGTCGTACAGAATCCACTTCTCGTGGCATATCACAATTCAATCGAGAAAAGGGTCGTTTTTGTTGCACAAAATAGAGCAGACGGCAACTCAAAACGGCGTTTTTTTTTAAATTACCGTTTAAGTCATGCGGCACCTTGTTGTGCAGTTTTTTTTTGTCTTTCCTGTGCGATTCATATGAGTGGAAATTGCTTCTTTGTTCGCGTGTTTCCTTCCGCTAGTGTCTTTCGTCAAGTTCACTGGGACGTCGGCGGCATTCCTTATGTTCGAGGTCGAAATCACCAGATCGGAATTTCCGGATCCATGTTCACACTGTTGAATCACCAACATTACCTTCTGCCCAAACTTTTCTAATGTTTCGAGCCGTTTCTGCTGCAGGACCACCGAGTTTGAACTTATAACAGGAAATTTGGCGAAAATTTATTTTTGACATCTTAAATGGCAAGGCTCAAAATTGGTAAAAAATTAACTTTTGAAAAAATATGGAACATGGTTAAAAAGAGCATAAAACTTCTTTCTGATGATATACAGCATTGCAAGGCACAAGGAATTTTTTTTGGTAAAAATACATTGAAACAATATTTTAAAACGCTCATTTATTTCTGAACAACCTAGTATATCTGCTCAATAACATTATGAAATTATTGCAAGCAAAAGCAGATTTCTCCAGTAGTCCTCAAATAAAGCTTTACGTACGGCAGGCAGACAATGTAGCAAATAACGATCATTATTATAAAATGAGAACTAATTCACTGGACCTGTGACATTTGAAGGCGTACTTCTTTTTTTGCTCTTCAGGTGAAGGGTCTACATACTCGATTGCAACACGACCCTCGATTGAAGATACAACAAACGCATCACCGCTTGGAAAGAACGCTGCACATCTAGTTTGATACTGAAATGTTAGCTTAATGGCACGCAATAAATCAAACTGACAACTGACAATAGAAGCAAAATTTTCTCCAAGAAGACCACTGAGGTTCTTCCTTCAGTTTTTACTAACCCAAACGAAAACGTCACCAAATGTGCACCATACCTTAAGCGGACTATCACGAACTTGCTCCGGCGTGCTTAGGTTCCTCATATCGAGGAGGTGGATCTTCCTATAACTGTGCAAGTTAAATTTCGCAACATCTCAAGACCTCCGTAACAGGAGTACCGGAGCCTTTTCCAATTTAACGGGTGAATACATGTAGTATATAGGTCACAGTGTGGTGGGCAACATTAAAAAGTCCTTTATATAACCAGACAAGGCTGGCTGCAGCGAAACGCCATTGCAGGAATAGGTTTAACTAACCCCAAAACACAAGGCAGTACAACAACTAAGTGTAGGGAAAAGACGCAGAATGTAGGAAACAAGCTACGATATGACTTTGAAAATTGACATTGGCTATTTTAAAAAACACAACAGTCACAGAACATACATCCACCTCTACGAACAATGCTAACAAAGTAACAAACCTATCTCTTGTGCCTACAACTATCTTATCTCCGAGAACATCCATTGCATACACGCGGTCTCCTGTACCAACAGTCTGGAGTGGTCCACCAGCAGCAGAGCTACGAGCATCCCACAGCTTAAATATTAAACAAAAGTTTAGATTTTAAAACTCGAAAACCGCGATGCACTGCAATTCTCTGCCACTGTTCCAAACGTATTAAATCAAACGACGGATAAAAAATAATGTTTACTTTCCGTACAGAAGTTTCTATCTCTGTAAATTATTCTGCGCAGAAAACAGCTTTTCAGTGGCAACGATTGACAAGAAAATCTGTGCCGGTTAACCTACAAAGATTGTGCAAGAAAAGCACCTTGTAACAAAAAATAGACGGCTAAGATGGAAATGGATTCGGTGCAATGCACTTCGTCTACTTCGGCACCTCCAGCGCGTGTAAAACACATAACGCCAGCATTATGTTAGCAACTTAGGTCTAAAATATATATACGGGTTATTTTAGCGCTGTTCACATAGAAGTTAAAAGTAACTTATACGCCAACTTAAAGAATAACAAGAGCCGTTTCCAGAAACGTTACATGTTTACCTATCTCAGCTCACCACACACCTATAGTTATAAAATGAAAAGTTCTAGTAACAAAAGGTTTAGTCCCATTATCAAAAGGTTACACATATTGCTTGGCGCGCCTAACTGGTGTGTCTTAGAAAGTTGTAAACGATATTTCAGTTTTTGAATCGCCTTTTTCAAAGAAAAAAAATTCTAGTAACAGCAACGAAAACAAAATCCACAACCAAAACAAAAGGATTCCAAAAAAGCATACCTTAACCGTGGAATCCCAACCACCAGACACTACAATAGCACTCTGGGGGTTATATTCCATACATCGAATACCGTTGCTATGCGCTCCCATGTTTAATTCTGAAATAAGCCATTATCGGAACTCGTTCTTAAAAACGAAGTGGGAGATTCGAACAATACCTCGTCCAGTTTCAATGTCCACTAACTTCACAACTTGGTCGAGCCCGCCACTGGCAATTCTACTTCCACCCTGTAATTCATCGCGTAAGTAGTGTACAATCTGTTGCAACTACAATGTAACATAGTGCAGCGATTGCTTCCGGATGTCGAACTTGTGATGCAAGATAAGGTCAGTACTCCTGGCATGGTCTACCAAGCTGGAAAGACGTTCAACATATCGACACCCAAGCTAGGGGTGAGCCAATGTCAGGTATCACCGTGGTCCTTATACAAAACTGCCCAAGAAATAGTAAATGTCACTCGAATACATAAAAAAGTACAAAGCTTCCGGCGTTGATCTATCCCTTAGGGATGCGCCATGCATTCGACTTCATCAAGCATCGTAGAAATGATTGAAAGCATAAATAGCCTTTACAACTCGCTGTGGTCTACCGATGCATCGAGCTAGTGTTGCTATCCTCCCAGTAAGTCTAGTACCAATCTATTGACCACGGAGGGACGAATGGACTAGTGAGTCTTGGGCACGGAGGTCGATTCTATGTGTGTACAAGAGGGTGCCACCGACCACTTTGCCAAACGCGTACCTTCGGTTACGAAAAGGAATGCGAAGCCCTTTGGTAACAGCTCGGAAAAGCCCTGGTATGGGCACCTATATCCTCTAGGTAACGAAAATGTTAGGCAACCAACGAATCATGAGACAAATAGAACCGCAACCCTGAGTGGGGCGGAAGGGGTTTACCGTACGGTCCATAGTGACGGCAGACCACTGCGAAAAGTATGTAAGCAAGTAAGCAACTTACAGCAAATGTAAACGCGAGTACCGGTTTCCCGTGGTAGTAGTAACGCTTCTCCTCAGAATGGCCATTATTGCCAAGGGTGTATATGTGCACAGTGCCATCCCAGCCTGATGCAGCTAACAGTCGCGATCCATATTCGCGACAAAACTAAAAAAGATCCAATTATCTAGGATATATTATACGATATCATTATCACTATCTCTATGGAGATACATACCTGTACTTTAGAAAGACTAACATGAACGGGAAAAGGAATTTTATGTTCATTTGGAGCGGCGATTATATGAGGCTGGTAGACGCTCATGGTCACTGAAAAAAACCAGTAACTATGAAGTGCTCATGAAATCTTCACGTCACCATTTATTGAAGAATGCAGTACTCCGATAAAACAACACGCAGACGAGTGCACCAACATCGCCTTGAGATCTCACTAGTAACTCTTCCACTACTACAATCCCACTAATCAGCACAATGCGTGTATTCGAACCGAAAAACCTAAAGGATAGAGCTCTCGCCGTTGATCCATTCCTGAGGGATGCGCAATGTATTCGACTTCATTAAGCATTGATGGAGGTGATTGAATGCATATCTAGCTTCACAATGACTCGCGGTGGCCTACCGATGTAGGCCAGTGGTGCCATCCTCTCAGACAAATGTGGTACAAAACTGCACACACCGAAGAAATAGGTTTCGTGAGCCACGGGAGCGGAGACCGATCCCAAGTGTGTGTCGCAGGGCGCCTCAGACCACTGCGCCCCTATCAAAGCACATAATTAAGGCAAATCGAATTACACACAAGTATGATTACCACGTACAGCTTACGAAACACAATCAAAGGAAAACAGCTACGCTGGCCACGGCACGTAATCTCCAGAGGATGCAGCAGCGGACGAAAATTCAAACCCAGTTGGCGGGACGCGATTTTACACAAGTATCCGTGAAGTCGCGTCGCGTATTCTCTTCTGTGGGCTTTAAACCACTTTTTTTTTATTACTTTGTATTTATAATTTGCATAGTTTTAGGACGTGAGGTCATTTTTAAGCGGAGCGGTTACATTTTTAGGCTCATGGTCCGAAGGAAGAAGCGATTAGTGAAGTCTGGACTACAACAGTGTAACGAATCTCCTAGTTCTTCGTCACCTGAGCTTGGCTACCAAGGCGAAATTAGCAGTGAGAAAAGTAAGTCCAGAACTGGTCCGTTGTGCCATGATTTTCAAATCTTTATTGCAGACCATGTTGTCAGTTCAAATTGCCGCGTAACACCGAAAAAAAGGGGTCCACGTATTACAGTCACTAACGATGAAGGTATTCTCACGTACTTGGAGTGAGTTCTGTGTATATGCCATTAATATTTTTCTGCAATTGACATGGCTTATGGCTAAGGTAAAAACTTCATTTGGACTCAGTTTTTGTTGAGCTGATTAACAGAACAACGTACTCAACAAATGGTTTACTACGCGGTATAGTGCAGTGCTCACAGGCACCCTGCCATACAAATGGGGTCGATTTCCGCTCCCCAAGCTCATCAAGAGCTTCATCCCGCCGGGGTCGGCAAATTGGTACCAGACTTGTCTGGGAGGATAGCAGCACTGGCTCGATACATCGGCAGGCCACCGCGAGTCATTGTAAAGGCCAGACTCAATCACCTCCAACGCTACTTAATGATTCCCAAGACCAACTTTCTGTTAACCTCGGCATTGATTGATAATTCGATGTTTTATTTCAATAAGCAGCCACGAGGTTGTTATTATAGAATTTACTGGGATACAATAGCTGACGTTTCGGCAGTTTCGCCTTCTTCAGAGCCTGGAAAAGTCAAATTAAGATGCGATCTACTCAGCCAAACACTTTCATACCCCAGCAGATAAAATTTAACAGATAATTTGTACTCGCATAAGAAACAGCTTCATTTAAACACCTACCGTTTGTTTTTCGTAAAGTTAGTTGGTGGATAGCAGCCGCACAGAGTACAACATGGGCGAGGACTGTGCCTGTGTCAAGTTATTGGATTAGCCTGAGGTACGGCACCAGGTCACGCGTGATAACAAGACACTCCTCCTTGCTGTTCATTTTTGAATATTTAGAATTGATCCGAAACGCTTCAAGGGTTTACGCGCTGATGTTTTCGATTCGTGCGTGAGGATGGTGACTCCTACTTCAAAATCTCCGTTATGTTCCTGCATCCTATGCGCGCCTAGTGGAGTGTTTGGTTGTAATTTAGATTTACCGACTAGGTGTTCCTTCATGCAGAGCGATCTACCCGTTTCGCCAACGTATTCGTCCTCGGACGCTTTAAAAGAGATCAGGTAGACTGTACCCGAGGTCATGCAATCACCGTCTCTACCGTTAGGGCAAATTATGCAGTTTTTCGTTAAAGATGGTCATATAGGCGGTTGCGAACTAGCTGGCCTCTTAGACTGTGCGGTGGTATTTCTATCACTCTTACGGAATTCTCTAGACCGGCCCTTATTAAGCAACGTTTTATGGCTGCACTTATTTCGCTCGAAATAAAGGGCGAGAGAAACGGAGCCTTGTTTTCGCTAGAATTATCGCTTTGGGGCGTAGTTTTTCCTCTATGCCTATGCCGAGCAGCTACAGTTTCGTAACCATTTGAAATTGCTATTCGGCGCGCTAGTTTCGAGGATTCTTCCCTTTGGTCTCTACCTGTGCACACGTTGGCGGCGGTTCGAAACCTACTTGCCTTTCGGTACCATTTCGTAATGTATCGGTTTTCTGATAGGTTAATTTGCACGTTCAGAAATGGAAACCAGTGTTCTCGTGGTTTCTCTCGAGTGAATTTAATATACTCTGACTGTTCGTTCAGCAACTCGAAACATTTGTCAATTCCTTCTTGTGTTGAACAAATTTTCAAGCAGTCATCTATATAGTAGAGTAACAGCCCGAGGTCGATTACTGGTGCTTCTACTTTAGACATAAAGGCAACGGCAAGGGTTGGTGCCAGTCGCTGTCCCATTGCTAACCCTCTTATTTGCGCGTAATGTTTCCCGGACCAACTGAAGATTGAGCAGTTTAGGCACTCCTTTAAAATTGTCATTAACTGCTGAATCGAGAAGCCATACATGTTTATTGTTCCTTCATGTTGTATGAGGAGCTCGCGAATGGCTTGCATTGCGGAGTCATTCGACACCTTTGTATAAAAGGCGGTGACGTCGAAGGACTCCATCACGTATGCGTTATTGGGTTGCGCATTACGTAGGCGATCCAGGAACATTTGGGTTTTCGTGAGAGGAACTGGTATGTGCTTGAGCAATAGGGTGAGGATTAGATTTATAAACCAAGCAATTCTTTCTGTAGGCCCGTCTACACAGCTGATGAAGGGTCTAACTTTAAAGGTGGAGGGGTCAGTAGACGCCAGATCATCAGCTGATGTTAGCTTACGCGATACTTAATGAAGTCGAATGCATGGCGAATCCCTCAGGGATTGATCAACGCCGAGATCTTTATCCTTTTTTATGGTCTACTTAGAACAGAACCCTAGTTTTACACGTGTTTTCATTTCTGCTTTCTTGAAGATGTTGAAAATTTGTTGAAAAACAAAAATTCGAAATAGTAGTGATGTATAAACAATGCTGACGGGAGTTAGGGACGTTTTTGACTTTGTCTGGGTTTTTTAGGGACGGATATAGTGCAGTTGTCTTTATTCATAGAAACAGGCGGATAGGGATAGTTTATTAATATTAAAAATTCGAGTTTCCTTTGCAGCCAGTAGTTCTTATAGCCTAGAATTTCCACCAAAAACTATCTTTTCCTTCTTACCAGTGGTTTACCGCCTCTTCGTGGTTGGGAGGTGTTCCCGGGTGTCGGGCTGCGATGTGCAGCAGGAGCATTCATCCTTTCAGCAGGGTCTCCCAAGCAGGGAAAGAGACCGGCGTTTCCATTAGGAAGCCCAGCTAAGAATGAACCAATACCAGGGTCCACCACCTCCCTGGTATCAAACTAGTTGCATGGTAGCAAATTTCCCTCTCATCTACAATGGCTGCGACTGCCTGTGGTGGTGACGACATGGGGCAGAGTTTAGCTGGGCTGGCCTCAGCCTACGAGGAACCTTAGTGGATAAGCCAGAAAAAACTGAAAAAATGGAACTTATACTGGGGCTCGCACAACCAGTGAAGATGGACCGACCAAGTATCTAAGTATTTTTTCATTCGCTCGCAAGGAAAGTAGTTTTTATGCGACATCATAACAGTGGATGGAAGTTGGGTCCTTTGTATTAATAAGTAAAGGCACTGAAACGCCGATGGCTGCTCTTTACAGCACCGTTGGGTAACGCATCGAAATCATCACGTAACTCCCTTAGATGGTTTTTCGGCAATTAACAATGGTTTCTCAATCGCTATAATATTTAAGGAGTTAGAAATTGGTAGAAGAGGCTCTACTGCGTATAATCTTTATGGAGTGTTTTAGTTCCTGATCTGTTTAGAATTGGAATTTTGAGAAGAAAGATTGAGAACGTAATTTACGGTTTTGAAATTGCTAACGTTAACGCAGTAGCTGCGTCCTGCTGAACGAAATTAGTTTATTCAATTGTTTTACAGTTTACAAGACGAAGTTCGATGCAAAAAAGTTGAGAAAAGAGAGATGTTCCGGCCCCGTCTTCTACTGGCATTGCCGCTTGGGATGCCTGATTTCCGACCTTCATGGACATCTCGGTTTCTTGATATTAATGAGCTGTCTTCTGATAAAAATAAATTCTAATAGGCAGTTTATAAAGTGTTAAAATTCTGATTTCTTCTGCGGCCTCATCTTAACTGAGTTCACTCCCGATTTCGGCTCGCATCAGTCCTGCTGGCAGGTGTTTGCTAATGGCATTGGGAGATATAATGCTAGCAAACATCGATTCAGTAGTCTCTTGGATCTCCCAACGGTTTACCGCCTCATCGTGGCTGGGACGTGTTCCTGGGTGTCGGACTGCGTTGTACAGTAGGAGGATTAATCCCCCAAGCAAGGTCTTCCTTGCTGAGAAGGAATCTGGAGTTTTCGCCTGGAAGCCCAGCGAAGAGTAAACCAATACAAGGATCCACCATTGTTCTGGTATTAAACTAGTCCCGTGGTGGCAAATCTCCCTCGGATCCACAAGAGCGGCGGCTGTTGTGGTAGTGACGATATGGGGCAGACTGGTCAGCTTGACCTCGGGACTCCAGGGAAACACAATGGCTAAACCAGTAAAACTCCGAAAAATAGACAATGTACTGGAGCCCGCACAACCAGTGAGGAAGGGTCGTCCAAGTATCAAGGTAAGACTCAATCCCGTTGATGGGTGATCGCTGATGCACTAATGGACAGAAGTAATTGAGAAACAGGGGAAACAAAGGACTCGCATGGTGTAGTGGTGAACGCGTTAGCCCCGGAAAGGGCAAAAGCGCGTTCGATCCCCATCACAGACACCTGCGTTCTGGAGTTTTGCAGATATCTCAGCATCGTTGTGGTTGAATCTTCCGATAACTAAAGGACTTAAGGACATGGGAACATGGCCGAAGTGTAGAAGAAACTTTGTGTTATAATATTTCCCAGATGTTACTGTGGTAAATCATATATTACTGTAGTTAGTCGTAGAATTGCACTACTGTCAGCTTTCAGATGTGCTTTTCTATTAGGGCCGTGCTTATCTCAGTATTGTTTATAGCCGCACGTTTACTAAAACGATTCAAATGAAATCACAGTTATCAGTCAAATTGCCGATCAGTCTTCACCGAAAAAGGTTTTTTTCTAGATTATTGAGTGGGGAAAATAGTTTTGTTGGTCCCTTCACTTCTACATTGCTCTGCGTTCCATCTACTATTAAGTAGCAGGCAAGGTTTGATAAAAAGTTCACCGGGGCAAATTGAATTAACAAAGAGGAAATACAGTGCACAGTCGCGTCAAGCACACCTTGAATTTGTGGTTGAGAGTGGACGTCGTGATTTATGTTTTTCGGTTTGCTTTGCGTAGCCCGTTGTGATGCAGTAGTCTTCTTCTCTTTTTTTGGCTAAGCAGCCCAAAGTAGACCGTAATTAGCTACACATTTTCACCCATGCCTTGGGCTTTCGACACTACAGTTCGGTTTTTCCACGTATGTTTTCGTTTATTTGTGTGTCTTTTATATCCTACGCATCCTCTATCTCCCCATGTTTTTGGAATATTTAGAACTCTTTTGTATTTGTACTCTTTTTCTGGCAAAGAAAAGAAAAAGTTTTATCTTGTATATAAGGACATTACTGTCATCCACATTCATTAAGGTTTTGTAGGATGTATTGTTTCAATGTTTTTTTTTTATGTCCATCGATTCTAAAGAATAACTGTTGTTCATCATGGCGGTTTGAGTTGGAAGTGCAGTCATCTACTGGTCAACGATTGGTTTCTGTGGGTTTGAGCCTTGTCTGCGGTAGACGAATTGAGTTTCATTTCCTACTAAGTGGACAATAAGTAAAAATAAGGATTATCTTGTAGACTCCGTTGAAGAGTTATAAAGATGTGGATCGGAGGATTGGGTGAAGGTGATGACAATGTGATGACTTTGGAAGTCATGAGCGGACCAGCTGCCACAACAGCTTGGATACACGAAGCCAACACATTTTTTTTTTTAAATTGTTTCTGCTCCATAGGGTTTGTAAGCGACCGAGCGACATGGAGGGGTGGGAAATGATTCCAAAGAGCAGACAAATGCTGGGGAGGTGAAATTTCGTTGGTCTATGATTTCAGATGGGAATGGTTAAATAACAGAAGTTGGAGGATGATTGTAACACTTTTAGATTTTTGGATATGATCTTCTCGAGTTCACAATCGACCAGGTTCAAATTGAAAAGGTTGCGAGCCCATCTCCACTTTTCTGACATGGTAACATTGTAATGCTAATGTGGTCGTGTGAGATATTTTCACCGATAATTGGTTTGATCAGGATGAAAAGCCGTATAAATGGGAGGTGAAGTACAGGGATGACCTTTGAAAAGGGTTATGCAGTAGGAGCTGAAGAGAAGGCAGTTGAAAGTCCATTAAAATGAAGGCGATACAATGGTGTTTAAGTGGAAAGACAAACAGGGGATTATCACAATATTTGCGACCTGTGGCACAACTATCTCAGCCACGTCAGCAAAACTAGATGCCCCATACACAGTTGTTTAATCTTAAGACCGACTTTAATTAAACCACGTCATGGATGATATTTTCATAGATCGTTAACCTAACACGAGGTTGTTATAGAAGGTTTAGTTAACGTTTCTGCGCTTTAACCTTCTTCAAAGCCGCGACATACTACTCGATTGTCGACAGTTAGTCGTTGTCGGGATGTCGGTTTTCGCTGTGACATAGAATCGAATTCATCGAAGTGGAGCACCGCTCGAATGAAGACTCTTGCTCCGCAGTGTTCTTTTATACGGGGTCACTCTTGAGCAGTTACTGTCACCGTGATCTGTATACATGGTGGCAAGGCATCGCGCTGCTAGTGCTTGGAATCATTCTGTAATAGGAACAAACAGTATAATTTGTAAGCTGGTAGAATTCTGTTGCGAACTGTTAATTTTATAGAACTGTAGTCGTTGCAATTGTATGTAAATTCTCTGTACGAAGTATAGATTATAAAGGTTGCGGGTACAGGTTGTACGCGGTCATATGTCGCACTAGCGAGTTAGCCATTGTTGAACGAGCTAGCCTACGACACTCTGTTTCATCAACGATACGTCTGGACTTTTCTTCTACCGACAACGACTTTTCAAGCATTTCGACGACTTTGTGTTTGAAAAATTCTTCAGGAGCCAAACTGAGGCTGGAACTGCTATCAACGATTTCATAGCGGAAGTCCAGAACTTTGTGAAACTAGTTTAAATGGACTTGCTTCTAGTTGGCAAAATGTGTAGATTCTTATGCTTCTTACCTTATTTAATAAAATTTACTTAGAGCTGAGATATTCCATTTTGAAACAAAAGCCAAAAAAGCTTTCGGCGTTGACCCTTCGGGTTACACCATGCACTCGATTTCGTTAAGCATCGTTTGGAGGTTATTAAACGCTTATCTGGCTTTACAATGATTCGCGGTGGCATACCGATGTATCGAGCCAGTGATTCTATGCTCTCAGACAAGTACCAATTTGCCGACCCCGGAGTGGTGGAGGGCTTGGTGTGCCATGGGCGCGGGAATCGATCCCGTGTGTATTACAGGATGCCTCCGACCATTGCACCACACGCACCCATCTTTGACTTTGAAAGTACGGATTAGAATCGGGCGCTAGTTTTTGGAAAACTTTGTGTTTTTCATAGCTAGATGTATCAGCATTAATCACATTTTCTATGTAGGGGCAAGATTACCGATGCATTTGAAATCGCTTTTAATTCTGAGTGTGAAACGGAGGGAAGTAGGTATGCATCAGAGATTCTGCTTGCAGCTTACAACAAGGTATGTTTTTTCAGTTGTCATTTTATTGCATTTGCATACAATTTTTGATTGGTTGGTGTTTTTTAACGTGCTTTAATCCAGGTTGAGGAGCAAAGTATTGATAGTAAAGCGAAATTTAAAACAATCTTCTTCGAAAAATTTCGGTATAGATTGTCTTTCATGGTAGGTGCAGATGTTGGAATTTGTTCATCTAGTGATTAATTATTGTAGTTTCCAGGTTGAATCACTCGTATCGCTGGATAATCGATGCAGAGTTCTTCTTTTTATAGCAAAGTTTTCTATTAACCAGTGGAGAGAAGGTGCCAATGATTTCATAAATTTTCTAACGGATTTTTGTGAAACTGTAAGTTTGTTTAGCTTAAACTACTGTTAGTACTGCTCTCCCAAAGAATCTGTTTCTAGCTGTCTCATTGTGACGATCCTGCAGTCCGGCAGAATGTTTGTACATTGGTTGGGTTTTTGCTCAAAGAATTTGGAAACCGCAATAGCATTGGTTGTGGTGATGATACTATATCAATGGACCTTAGGAGGAAGCTGTATGCTGTTCTGGTTGAACGACAACTTGACAAAGTTCGTCCTAAAGTTGTTTTTTTTAATAACGCATTCGTTAACTTATACACTTTTACTGCT
This sequence comes from Angiostrongylus cantonensis, assembly GCA_009735665.1. Taxonomy (NCBI): domain Eukaryota; kingdom Metazoa; phylum Nematoda; class Chromadorea; order Rhabditida; family Metastrongylidae; genus Angiostrongylus; species Angiostrongylus cantonensis. The sequence continues at coordinate 393,350 of MQTX01000105.1, forward strand.
ATACAATCATATCCGCATATTCCTAACTGTAATAGGTGGTCGCTGTTCGTGCAGAAGTGGTAAAATCGGTCACGGATATCCAGGATGATGAGATTCCTAATGACTTTGTTGAGGCTATTGAAAGAAGTCCCAAAGATGGTATGTTTCACGTTAACTACTGCCGTCTCAGCATGAGTAGATGTCGGTTTATTTTTGTACCTAATTGCACATTTCTTGTAGAACTATGAAATTAACTTCTGGATCAATTTAAATTAATTGAAATTAACTGCACGTTGACGTCAATAGAGGAGTTAGGCAAGGCGATACAATCTCGCCAAAATTACAACGATCCTCCAAAACGCCATGCGAACATTGGAATGGGATAATATGAGAGTGAAAATCGACGGTCGGCAGATACATCACCTTCGCTTTGCTGATGATATCGTTCTTATAACAGCAGACATTAGCCAAGCGGAACGAATGCTTGCGGACTTTGGTAAAGCGTGTGGAATGATTGGTCTTGGACTAAATCTCAAGAAAACGATGTTCATGAAGGGATTGGTTTCGTTTGCCCCATTCACGCTCAACGGAACGAATATCTCCGAATGCTCCAGTTATGTCTATCTAGGTCAGGAAGTCAATGTGATGAACGACTTAACTCCAGAGCTGGGCAGAAGGAAACGAGCGTCTTGGGGAGCTTTCAAGAGCATCGAGAATGTAGTGAAGAGAACAAACCCGATTCCGTGCCCACCTTTTCGACTCAACGGTTCTTCCTGCCCTAATGTATGCGTCAGAAACCTGGTCGCTACGCAAGCAGGATGAAAGATCACTCAGCGTTGTCGAACGCGCAGTCGAAAGGACGATGCTAGGAGTATCCCGTTTCACACAAGTAAGGGATGGGATCCGAAGCTTCGACCTACGTCAACGATCGAAAATCAAAGATGCCGTTCTATACGCCAAGCAGTCGAAGATAAGGTGGGCCGGACACGTAATGCGTATGAATGATAACCGATGGACAATAGCTGTTAGGGACTGGATTCCTCGGGATGTCAAACGTACTGCAGGAAGACCACCGACCCGATAGTCAGAGTTCTTCACGAAAAGCCTAGAAGAAAGATATGATGCTCGACGTGTCCTTAAAGCGAGCACAACCCACTAGGCTACTCTTGCACGCGACAGGAAAAAATGGAGGATTTACTGGCGCCCGCTCGAGTCACTTGACGATCAGCGGGACTACAGGTGATACAGGTGAACTGCACGTTTGGCGCAGTAGTCGGAGGCGCTCTGCAATACGCGTGGAATCGATTTCCGCGCCCCTGGTCCACCAAACCTTCCATGCCTCAGCGGTCGGCAAATTGGTACCGAATTTGTTTGGAAGGATACCAGCACTGGCTCGATACATCGGTAGACCACCGCGATTCATCGTATAGGCAAGATATGCATTCAATCCGATGTTTAATGAAGATGCCTTCATTTCATTTTTCTTCTCATATAAGTTTTTTCTAAGTTTACGGATCCATACATTCCCTACCAACGTTTAAAGTAACATATTCAGCTGTTATCTATGTTATTGACCTATCCAGTTTCCATAGTGCATTGTTCCAGTGATACTGATGGGATTCAGAGATGTTGCAGCTGAATGTCGACTGGCCGCTGTTCTTGGTCTCCATGTTGTTGTCATCGCGCATTGCGACTATCTCATTGAGCTTGCCTCCTCAGATCCAGTTGTCAAGGTAACATTAATGTGATCATAATTTTTTGCTGAGGAGTCATTTGTTGTCTGGCAGGTTCGAGTCGCTGCTATTCGACAACTTGCTAGCTTGCCTTTGACCTTCTTGACAGAGGAACAACGAATGAGTTTGCTTCGGGCTGTTATTTTTGACGAAGATCGTTAGTATTCTTGAATTAGGTTTCTGAAGCACATGTTACTAGATTTTTGTTATTAATCTGTTTTACAGCATCTATTAGAGATGCAGTCCGAAATGTGCTGCTGTCAGAATGGTTATCGTTTGTTCAGCGTTTGCAAGAAAAGAGAAATAAACGTAAAAACGGAGTACGACGCATGTCATGTGGACAATTGCGAACTATGAAACGTTGGTCCTTTTATTCAATCTTTTGCTTTTGATTGTTTATTTTTTTAATCGTGCTTCTTTCTGTCTTCTGTTTATCCATTGAAGTCCATGCTATCTAGACAACTTGTTTTATTTCTGAACTTTCTTCTTCTTACTGAGCCGTTTTCAGCGGATATGGAAGAAATAAACTGTGACGAACCACCACATATGTTTAGTGGTTTGCGAGATATAAAATATGGCCATGGTATGGGGTCTGCAGCTCAAGGATTGCTTTCTATGCTGGATTTTTGCGACGACTCGGAGGTTGATTGAAATTTTGCGGCCTCCGGGGCCTATGGACGGAGTTACGGTGGCATGAACACGAGTGTATTTCAGGCCGAGGATTTATGTCGAACGGTCTTTTTCTCATTATTTGATGTTGTTCGGAAGATACTTCATCTGGATATGAAGAGTTTGACTCACTTCGTCTCTTCGCTTGTCAATGACAAGACGTTTCCGGAGGTGTTGTCAGCTCACAACTATGAAGTCTTATTGGATAGAAGGTATGGTTACATTTAACTGTTTACACTAAGCGACAAGTAACACTGCGGTGGTGACGATGTTCAGGACGGGTAAGGTGCTGCTTCATCCGGGCCAGGTCCCATCAAACCTCCCATCTCAACGACTCGGGAACATTATGCCACTATTAGGGTGTTGGTTGTTAATAAATAAGATATTGCGGCGTATGTAATACAATGGTTAGATGTATCATGAAATGCACATAGCTTTGTCGATCGACACGTTCCAATAAAAAGGAAGGTTCCCTGTGTTCCACAAATGATGGCCCCTTTCTGCGATGGTGATTTCAGAGCACCTAAGCATGACTGTCGAAAGAAACTAGGAAAAATCGTTACGACTGGCGTTCAAGAATCGTTTATAAAGAAGACAAAAAATCACCAAACAGCAACCGAACCCAGGCCCAAAATCCGACGGGCTTCGAGGAATATGGCTGCGAGGAAATGAATCGAATTCAAGAAGTGCTAGGATCCGCATTTATGTGCCGTATCGGGTCGCATCAAAAAAAAAAAAGTTTCCACTTAGGTTACTAGTTCTGCTCACTAACAACAATGAAACGGAAATATTGTCGAGTTATGGTTTAGATTTGACTTTTCCTGACAATTAGCTTGCGTTACTTATTTAAAGGCTTTAATCTTTCATTTGCTAGTTTCAAGTCACGCGTTGATTACCGCCTAATATACTAAGCAGACCTTATTTCAGCGGATTTTTCCGAAACCTTTTCTAGGAGGTTTTTTCTCTAAGACGGCACTAGCAGCAATAGGGATTCTCCTTGCTGAAATTAAATAGGATGTTTCCTACAAAATAGGTCAGAAAAGCGGAGTCGATTTCCCAGCTACATGTTTAGAAAGCAAGAGATTTTCTTTCCGCTTACTAAAAAACCTGCCAAGTATCTGGATGCATAATGCGAGGTTGGTATATGTCTTCGTCGTCGTTGCTGCTCTTGTTGATCGGTGGCTGACGTTTCGGCGATTTCGCCTTCCTCAGAGCCGTGGTGTTACAAGTGGGACTGACCAATAGCAACAATAACCACAACGAAGACACATATCAACCTCACACTAGCTAAAGAAAATCAAGAAGATTAAAGATCAAGATCAGATGGACGCATAAATTTCACCTGTAGTCCTGCTGATCGTCGAGTGACTCGAGCGGGCGCCAGTAAATCCTCCATTTTTCCATGTCGCGTGCAAAACTGGCCCAGTGGGTTCTGCAGGAATCCATTCACTAACAGCTCTTGTCCATCGGTTATCATTAATACGCATTACGTGTCCGGCCCAACTTATCTTTGACTGTTCGGCGTATAGAACGGCATCCTTGATTTTTGGTCGTTGACGTAGGTCGGAGCTTCGCAATTCGATAACGCCGAGTGATTTTTCATCCTGCCTACGTAGCGACCAGGGTTCTGACGCATACGTTAGGGCAGGAAGAACCGTTGATTTGACAACGTGGGTACGGAGTCGAGTGTTCTTTGTTTCCTTCACTACATCCTCGATGCTCTTGGAAGCTCCCTAAGCCGCTCGTTTCCTTCCGCTCAGCTCTAGAGCTAAGTCGTTCATCGTATTGATTTCCCGACCTAGATAGACATAACTGGAGCATTCGGAGATATTCGTTCCGTTGAGCGTGAATGGGGCAAACCAAACCAATCCCTTCATGAACATCGTTTTCTTGAGATTTAGTCGAAGACCAATCTTTCGACACGCTTTATTAAAGTCCACAAGCATACGTTCCGCTTGGTTAATGTCTGGTGTTATAAGGGCGATAGCATCAGCAAAGCGAAGGTGATGTATCTGCCGACTATTGATTTTCACTCCCATGTTATCCCATTCCAATGTTCGCATGGCGTTCTGAAGTGGGGCCGTAAATAATTTTGGCGAGATTTTATCGCCTTGCCTAACTCCTCTTTTGACTTCAACGTTAATATCGTTGTAGAGTGGTGGAATTTTTGTACAGCTCACGAAGAATCTTTATGTTCTGAGCAGGGACTCCTTGACCACCAAGGGCTTCCATGACTGCTTCTATCTCAATTGAATCAAAGGCCTTCTGTAAGTCGATGAAAGTGGGAGGACAGAGCGGTCTTTTGTACTCTTGCGATAATTCAGTAAGCCTTGTTATCGCGTGAGTGCGGTCCATTGTACTAAATCCTTTTCGAAACCCTGATTGCTCACATGACTGTCCCTCGTTCAGTGTTCTGTCAATCCTGTTTAAGATGATTCGAGTGAAAAGTTTGTAGACTGCGGACAGCAAGCAGATTGGGCGATAGTTGCCTATATCGTCGTGTAGGTCGCCCTTGAACAACAACACGGTTTTGCTGGTCTTCCACTGAGTAGGGACCTTGCATTCAGACAGGAAATGTGTGAAGAGCCGAGCCAGTGTGTTTACGAGGGCTGGCGGAAGGTTCTTCAGATGTTCTGATCTTATCCTGTCCGGACCTGGTACTGTTCGATTTTTCACAGACGAAATGGCATGTCGGATTTTGGAAGGGAGAACCGGTGGTACAACATATCAATCCTTTTTTATTTCATATGACGGGAAGTGGACGTGGCTGTCGAAAATATCTGAGTAATATTCGCGGACGATTTTTTCCATTGCCTTTCTGGACGCTGTTATTGTTCCCTCTGGGCGCTGGAGTGCAATCATCTCGGTTTTGTAATTCGCGAAGCTTCGGCGGGCTTTGCGAATGCTTTTCGCTGCCTCTACAGCTTCGACCATTACTGCTGCTCTTCTTGATTTAAGATCTTCTTTTATCGCCTATCTGCATTGTTTCGGAAGCTCGGATGTTAGTTTGCGGTTGCCTGCAGCTCGTGCGAGTCCACGCTGGCGTATTAGCTCGAGAGTTTCTGGAGACAGACGTCTCTTGGTGACTTTCGAACTCTCACTTTTCATGGCGCTAACGTGGAGGTGTTCAATGAGCCGATCGTATTCCTCGTCGATGTTGTCCACAACGGCATCTTCCCAACTGCCGACTAATGAGTTGAATAAGTCCCAGTTTGTGGTGGTTCTGGGACTTCGGTTTTTGAATTTAGCGGCTTTTTCTCCCTTCCGCGAAAAATAAAATCTTGCACCAAGGAGACGGTGGTCTGATCCCTTGTAGAACTTTGGGAAAACAACGACATCGGTTAGGCAGAACTTTCCATTTTTTATTATGTGGTCTATTTCGTTATGGTACTCTCCACTTGGTTTCCCACGTCCAGCGTTGAAGGTGCTTCTGGAATTGCGAGTTACCATGGATGGTTTTGGTCGCTATGATAAACTCAGAGAAGGGGAATGAGGCCCGTTTTTTTTTACTGTGTTTAGCATATTTGATACCCACGTAGCTTGGTGGGCTCTGAACGTGGGGCTGATTATGCTCACGGGTAGCTTGCCAGGCTCCCCCAGAGTGGACATGGAGCTTATTTGTTGGGGGCGACTCCTAACCGCCTCCCACATACTTCCCTGTCACTTGATTGCAGGCTTTTGGCCGAATTGACTCGTAGAATACAATCCGCATAAAGCGAGAACGTACCCACGCACGCATGCATGAATACGCCTAGCAAATACAGAAAGGATATGCCAAATCGGCGCAGCAGAAACAGGGAGTCCATCCCCTGGATCCACCTGCGTCTCAGGGAAGCAAAGGTCGCTTTTGGTCCGCGATTAACCCCCTATCCGCCACCTGGGGACGCGCCACGTAACCCCGCGACTAACCGGCTCGATATCCCACATAAATGAGGGTGATTGGGTGCATAAATTTGTGGTTGAAATTTAGCGCCTTATTTGTCTCAAAATAACGTTCCAGTACAGTTTTCCTGTTGATGTTCAAAGGACGGATTTCAGCTTATCAAAAACAGACCAAGCTCAGTTTGCTTTTTTTTGGCGAGTCCTTATAGAATACTGCTTCAAGCGAGCTCAGTCGGAGGTGGAATGCATGGAATGCATAAATATGCTCGTTCCACCAATTGATTCATTGTGCGACTTGGTGCAGCGGTGAGATTTTTTCATGTTTGAAATTTTCACCACCTGTATTGCTAAAGCTATTTTCATTGTGATATTCAATGCTCTTTTGTACCTTACGCCTAGATTTTCTTTAAGGTTGAGGACTTCAGCTTTACCACCTACAGACTCTGAGAGTGAAGAAATGGAGGCGCCTGTATGTGATATTCAACAGGTTTGTTCTTTTAATATTACCATTTCGTTACAAGTTCGCTTTAGTAGATGTCTGCTGTGTTCTCCTTTCCCGCTTCAGATGGAACATTGACCTGTGTTGTTTTGATCGCTGGCTTGAAGTTTCATAGCTGGTGAGAGAAAACTATCTTGTATAGTCTGTAGTCAAACATCTAGATCGGCAATATTACACGCTTGGTAGTGTAGACGACGCTCTATTGTCGAAGTAAATAAGTGAAGCGTTCAGGTTGCAGTCATGCATCTTTTGGGAATCTTACGTCGTCTTGGTCGTAAAGACTTGCAAGGAATGTGAGTTTAGTAATTGTTCATCTATAATTCAGTCTGTGTTTAATCTCCGTTTGAAATGACTGTTACAGGAATGAGTGGAAGTCTCTTCTGTTGTCACTTCTTCGAGATGATTCATTGTCGAAGGAAATAACTGATTGTCTTATGGTTGATCTAGTCGACGTATTTTTTCAAGGAAAGCCGGAAGTTCGTGTTAAGCTCTGTTCTTCTAGGTTTATTTTCATTTCGCACTTCATATAAGGTCAGTTTTAATGTTTAGCAATTTCTTGCAACCATATATGATGTTACCTCTGAAGTCATCCGACATGCGGAATTATCTGAGGATTGTAACGAGAACAACGACTCCGCTCCAACTACAATGGTTATTAACAGTCGCTTCAGCTTCTTCACATTTATGGATTTCTTTGGCTATTTGGTTCTACTTTACAGGATTTACTGTGAAGCATTTCATGTTTTCAGTTCATTGGTGGCAAAAGAAGGTTTTGCATGCAATTACTACATTCAATGTTACGAACTGGAATTTTTACAAGATATTCTCCAGTCCTGAAGAAAGTTTACAGTGATATTGTAGGCTTTCTTTTTTTTCTGAAAAGTCATTTGTTGACGGTGAAACGGGTGATTGTTGATGATAGCATTGCGTAGAAAACTAGCTGAGAGAAACGCAGAGGAGCGTCACTGGTGCAGTGTATAATACGCGAGCCCTCGGAAGGGGTAACCGTGGTTAAATCTGGAACGGGTCTAAATTTTGCGAACATCTTAGCATCGTTGTGACTGTATTTCATATCGTACACTGCCGTGAAAGTTTACAGTAGCCAGCAAATAAAAGATTAATATAGTCACCTGATGTTTATTTGAACGATTATGATTTTAGAAAGAAGTTTACTTGTTTAATTTAAAGCACTCTGTATGTCAGTAAAACTGCTTTTTAGATTGTGTCGTGTTTCTCATTCAAAGGCACTCAAGTGCATATTTGGGCGTTAGAAGCGTCAGGAATTGTTGCGTTAATTGCTGAAGAGGTGGCTCGAACAGTCCTTTTGGAAGCACTGGATGCTTTCAGAAGTAGTGATGAGAGCACCAAAGTGAGACATCCGTTTCTCCACAAATAGAAACGAGTTACGATGATGCGCTGCCTATTTGTGTTAATGAAATGTCGACAATTTCAGATATCGTCTATGGACGTTGTTACGGATCTAATTTTGGTTTATGGTTTTAAAGAAATTCGAAGTTGGCAGCACAGTTATGATCATACAGACCCAGAACCTATTCGCAGTTTCATATCTAGCCTCGCAAAATTTGTGAGAAGCAAGGTATCTATCGTGTTTGATCAGTTAGGGATACGTAGTTTTCTATTTGTATGACAATTGTATGGTAGAGTACAAGATCTTTGTCTTACCTTCAGAGTCTTAACGTGTTTTTATAATTTATTTTGAAGGATACAAGTACACTGCTTTGCACGAAAGCATGTCAGTGCCTATCTAAAATTGTACTCGTGGAAAGCATTGCTGACGATGTAACTCTTTTCGCTGATGCTGTTGCTTGTCTGATATCACGGTAAGCACTTAGACATGTCTTTGTTATGTTGTCATTTATTATCACCTTTATGTAAGCCTTGAATTCCAAAAATGTGCCACTTTTCATTAGATTCTTGTTCTTTTTACGAATACTTAATGAATTCACAATGTTAACTTTTATGTACTCCCTAACACAATTTCCACGGCAGGATATTAGGCGAAACCACCACAACGATGCTGAAATATTTGCAAAACTCCGGATAGCAGGAGTCTGCGATGGTGATTGAACACCTAGTTACCCTTTTCGGGGCTAACTCATTCATCACCATGCCATGCGCGTCCTTCCTTTCGATACTCTCTGCAGACGCTTGGCATCCGTAGTTTTGCAAATATTTCAGCATCATTGTGGCTAACTTCGCATAATACCATGCCGTAAAAATTGTAGTAGGCAGTGAATAAAGTTAACACTGTGATTTCGATTGTAATCCCAGCTTAACTGGGTTCAATGCCGATTTGTGCTTCCCAGAGCAATCCCGTAGACGGCTGATTTATGATGGCACTGGTACATAGAAAACTAGCTGGGACTTAATGAATTTTTTAATCAAATGGAGAATCTGAGTGGTGAATCTAAACTGTTGCCTTTTAGACTGTTCCACACCAGCACTCGTCGACTACCGGAGGTGAAATCATGTCTGGAAAAGTTCTTCGCGATATTCCCGTCGACTCGAAGGTGTTTAAGTGTTGTGTTGCGTTTTTTTTCCATGGTTTTCGTACTTGGCGTTATTTGTGTTGTTGTTAGTGTTCAAAGTTTAGGAGTAACCAGCTGATCATGGTCGCGGCATTTCACGAACTAATGTCAGCCATTCGTAAGGCTTCTGGTGACGATTTCGTTCTTCGCATTGACATCCTGGGCGCTCTACACCTCTTAATTAATACAACTCATCCTTCTTTTTTGCAGCAAGCGCCCGACATAGAGGTGGAATATCTTACTTCGCTTTCTCAAAATCGTTTTAGCCTATGTTTTCATCATAATATCTTACCATGGATTGTTTCAATTTGTTTACGATTTTTCGTCTGCAGAAGTGTCTGGCATATTCATTTAAAGCAGCTGTTTAGCTGGGGTCTGTGCAAGCAGAGTTCATGCGTGAGCTGCTTGAATACCTGCTTAACCATTCCGATGACACTTGCGTATCTCTGTATTGGGAAACTGCATCATTGTTTGATCTAGAGAGCTTTTCGTCTGCAGATCTCAGTGAAGTGAAGAAAATCGCACAGAAAATCCTTGAGGTACTGTGGAAACAGCTTATTCGTTCTGTTGCAAAGCAAGTTCGCATTTATCAACAATGCCTTTAAAATTTGTTCTTATCATGTCTGGAATAATATATATCGAATTGAGACCATAGAGACGGTTTTCTGAGCTTCACTGTTGTTTCTACAATATCAAACCTATCATTTTCTTCAGGACGTCATAGCATGCACAGGACTTAAAAGTGCGATGGCTAATGAAGCGCACAAATTAATTCGCACTATCGATTGCGCTTTACATGAAATCGAAACCCGAGAGGCAGAGGCGAGTGCATGAATATTGCTGATTTCCAAGTGCTTACCTTACAACAACTCTTCTACAGTATGCAGAACGTGAAGACTGTCTCACTGAACTTAGAGACAAAACCGCACGGTCATCACGATATGGACGAAGACAGACACCTATGCCAACACGGGCCACCACTCCTATAAGTTCATCACTGAGTACTTCCCTCAAAAGAAAAAAGGTCTATCAACTATTTTCACTTTTTCTTGTAACTTCCTCATCGCTCACTTCTGTAAATATCTTAAGGTTACATCAAGTGTGAAACGATCCACTCAACAGCTACTGAATAATGAAAGATCTCCATCTCCACCAAGTAGGTTAAAACTAAGATATCTGAAGCTCTACTTTTATAAAGAAACCATTTTCCTTTTCCTTCAGCTGTTCTCTATACTGTTGTAACTCCTGCAGCACGAAGTCGTCCACAGCTATCTCGAACTGCGAAAAGAATAGCTGTCGGCAAGACAAGACGTTGGCTTTTTGAGAATGACCAATGAAGGAGATATCCTAGAATAATTGCACTTTTTCTTCGTTAACATTAAGATAACTTCTATTGAGCAATAGGTAATACTAATGTAGTGAAACTCCTCTTTCTTTTTAAACAACTGAACTTACGCTTAACCCTTTACCAGATGATATCAAAGAACACTTTTTCCGAATGCAGGGTATCATTCACGGGTGTTTAACTCGAAAACCTCACTACTCTTAGGGAGCATCTTTACCGAATCTCTCTTGTCTAGACCATTTCTCACTCGTATCTCAGGTCCTTGTTGTACACTGTGTAACATCTTTATTTCAAAAGACATGTACATAACAATAGTAAAAAAATTATACATTTTCGTGTTACTTTTTACCACCACCAGCAGGTGCGCAGTCAAATTTCCCTCTGACTATATTAGCCTTCACCGAGATCAGGTCACGTCTCCGTCCACCACGTACCAGAACCTTAAAGACAGCCAATGCTTACATTTTTAGGGATTGGATATACATATGTGTACAACTCTGGTATATTTTTAACAGATGTCCTACACTTACTGAATACAATGCATTTGGCGAGAAAAGTGCTTGCATCGTAGCAACACATTTCAGCTCACACCAAGTCTTATTATTTGAAGTAAAGTCCACCACAATCTACAGATTTCTACTCATATGGCCCAAGCTCACAGCCTACCTATAGGACATCTTGGTTTTCTAAAGCCTCTGGAACGCACTTTTTTCACTCTTTTGCATCTACGCAGACTTAAAAACCCTAATTTCTACTTTCAAAGTTTTGAGTCTTGCGATTAAGACGATATTGGAGACTCTACAGCTAAACCTACAGTGTATTCTACTCTCGATGTTGAGACGAATATCCAACCTCTCGGATGTCGTTGCCAGATATTACAATAACTACTACGCTTATTTTTTTTCACTACTATTACTGCTACTACTACTAAGTACACGGTGATCTTATGTAACAATCATGAAGTAATGATGCTAATAATGGCATACTTCACATCTTTTTTAAACTTTATTAAGCTGTCTTGAACATAGTTCGCTTTTTTTTCACCCTTAAACTAAACACGTATCAATGTAAATCTAACATCATTAAAACAAGAATTTTTGCCAAAACATCATGTCTCAGTGAGTGGCATGAGTCATTTTTAACCCACGTTGTATACAGTCCAACGCAGATACTGTGTCTACCGTAGCCGGGAAAAAATTTCATTCTAGGCGAAATCGTATAAAAAACCTTTTTTTCGAACGGAATTATGTGTCCGACTTGTATCCTGCGGTGGGTACGAGCATATCTACTAGACCTAGCCACCGAAGATCCATATTTGTTGACATCTTGTAGCCCCGATGAGACCACATAATCCCGACTTTCCTTCTCACAACCTTTCATCGATGATGCAAACACTGTATTCAAAAACTCGTATTTTACAATCCTTAGGATAACATTTTCACCCAGTCTGCATTCATTATAATCCTAACTTTTACGACAGAATTTTACGTGGAATTACATAGAACTCAGACCATCACAATTTTGCGATCTTTACATGCTTACAATCTACAAATTTTACAATTGACCTGTTCTGTACTAATTATTGGAACAATCTTATTAAAAATACATTAGCACGCGCGGTGAACGCGTTAATCCCTCGGAAAGGGTAATAACGTGTTCGGTCCCCACCACAGACACCAGCGGTGCGGATTTTCGCAAATATCTCAGCTTCATCATGGTTAAACAAAATATTTCTTGCACTGGCGGAATGTCCACTCCTCACCTCTTAGCTAGGGAGGAATGTCCTACTTGGCATGCATCCGAAATCCTGCTTCATTCGGTGTCGCAACAAATATACCCATTTTCGACATGGCTATTTAAGAGGGAAGACGCTTGTATGTCGTCCATTTGGCATGAACTCATGCATCTGCACTTACTGTGCAGTGTCATAGATGTTCTATACCACACATGTACCTGTTATATGAGATGTAACGAAAGAGTACCAACGTTTTTGGAAAGGCAAAAGAGACTTGTCGACACAGACTTGGCGGGACCCAGATGCGTAAACAATCGTACCATTTCTGTAGAGATGTTTGAGCAGCGGACTGTGGGTTGAGCGTTATCCACTAAACTGAGGTAATTTAACAGCTTTTCAAATCCGTCTACTGACATAACTTGAAGACCAAAAAGGATGGCTTGTATGAGTAGCGTCACAGCGTATACAACACAGGATCTCAACGTTGTGGTTTCCCATGTGGTTTCTTACTTCTACTGCATTACTACTTTACTATGACAAGTACAGTAGTAGGATGGAATGAATAAAATTGAGTATTCCACGACACTGCGACGGCAGTGCGGTTGAGTGGTGGGAAGTTCTGCCCACGTCTCGGTCATCATATACAAAAATTAGAAATGCTTAAACAACATGTCACAATATACAAAAGTTGGTAAACGCGCAGAATAATGCATGTTCATCATTTCTGTTGGTCCTTTCTTCGATGTACAGCCAAATTTTTCATTCTTTTTTTCAAAAATCATTTTTTTCAAGTGTAGCACAACGGATTCTATTGGTTCACTCTTGATGAAAAGTCAGTCGAAACTGAAGCTTAATTCGTCTGCCATCGACATAATTCACGCCTCCACAATTCAATTCGATATTAATCATTCGCAAGCGGTACGACTATTAGAACTTACCGTACGGAATCAGCAAGTACAAAACGTTTCTAAAAAACACTGAAGCTTAGTTATAGTTAGAAAACCTTACCAAACGCTGACAACAAAATAGAGGTCTAATGAACCAAAGCAAACGAAATTCTTGCATCATGCACAGAAATTGATATGTATCAAAGGCATAAAAATATGCAGCAGAGCATTTAAAAAATGTATGAATAAAACAAAAATTATACGAAAAGGGGCAGTGTTGTCCATTGGAATGCAGAGTGAACGGCATGAGTCAAATATAAGTCAGATACGAAAAATGCAGCGAAAAATTTAGAGTCGTTTCAAGCGTTAAACATTCAAGATTAGACGTCGGCGACAATGAGGTAAATGATCTAAGTACATTTTCTCTGATGTCTTAGTTATTTTGACTTTAAGAATAGAGTAGCAAATAAAGTTTCCACTATGCCTTAACCTTCAATTTCCTTTTTTTTTTTCATGGGAAGATACGATGAGAAATACAACCACAAGAACGAGATGTTAACGCATATCTGCTGTGGTGCTTTGACCCATTTATGACACTGCCAATGTCATTACACCGTTCATTTCCTCTCTGATTGTTTCATTTGCCGCATAAGACTCTCTATAGCACCTATTGCATTCAGTCATCACCTCTCCCACTGCCTGTTGGCCCAGTTATCGCTTCAGCAATATTACTTTCAACGAGCAATTTAAAAAATGGACAAGTACTTCTGAGTCATTAATGTCGACAGATTGTCACTGGTAAGGAAGGAATCTCCAGGTGACCGCCACGAAAAATTCGCCATTGTCGACAATGTGTTAGTGGAAAGCCATCACCAGAAGTGGTAAAAAAAAAATATTGCAGCTCTCTTCTAGAAATTTTAAAATACGTTCTGAAGCTAATGCAAGCAAGTTGTGTAAACGACATACTTGAGAGTGTTCTTGGAGGTTATGTCCAACACCTGGGATATAAGCACACACTTCAGCACCAGTTGATAGTCGAACGATGGCACATTTACGATTCCCCGAATTTGGCTTCTTAGGATGTCTTATAACAGCTGAAATTCCGCTGTTCCTTCCAATGATAAAGCTTGTATGACATTACTGCCTGAAGAGGCAAACTGCGTGAAACCGTATAAAACGAATACTCGCTTTTCAGTACAATGCCTTTGTAATGGTTAAATCCACTAATCGGACTTTTGTCTTGACTACGAGATCTTCTCCGTGGAGGGCCGTTCCGGTAATGCATAAACTAAAAAGGATATAAAATTTTCAACAATGCAATAATACGTAGCCTTATACATGTGTTCTAGTAACCACAAACATTGATTCAGTAGACTGTTGGATACTCCAACGGTTTACCGCCTCATCGCTGCTGGGACGTGTTCCTGGGTGTCGGACAGCGATATACAGTAGGAGATTAATCCGCAAGCAAGGTGTCCCATGCTGAGGAGTCTGAAGTTTCCGCCTGGAAGCCCAGCGAAGAGTAAACCAATACCAGGATCCACCATTGTCCTGGTATCAAACTAGCCCCGCGGTGGCAAATCTCCCTCTGATCCACAAGGGCCGTGGCTACTTGTGGTGGTGACGATATGGGGCAGACTGGTCAGGTTGACCTCGGGACTCCAGGGAACACAATGGCTAAACCAGTAAAACTCCGAAAAATAGACAATATACTGGAGCCCGCACAACCACTGAGGTCGGGTCGCCCAAGTATCCAGCTAAGATTCAATCTTGTTGATGCGTGATCGCTGATGGCACTGATCGATAGAACTAGTTGAGAAACAGGCGAAACCATGCACACGCATGGTGCAGTGGTGAACTCGTCAACACCCGGAAAGCGTAACACCGCGTTTGTTCCACAGCGCAGCTATCTGCGGTCCGGAGTTTTGCAAATATCTCGGAACCGTTGTGGTTGTACCATTCTTAGTATTTAAAACACGTGACGTGTTGTTTACAAACACAGAAGACACACCTGAAGGATGTTGTTCCTCAACACGGCAGCTGATGAATGCAATGAACAACCCTGCACATAGATATAATCCGTTGTACTCATCAACAATGGGCATTGAAACAAAGTCCTTACTAGGCTGGACAGCATCTAAACAACTTTATAGCAATGATAAAGATAAGTCACCACCACAGCTCACCCAGTGGATTAGAACTGCCTTCATAAGTATATAACATACGATTACATTTATACAACATCCGACCAAACAACCTCCAAACGATGCTTAATGAAGTCAAATGCATGGTGCCTCCCTCATGGATTGATCAACGCCAAGGATTTTAGCTTTTTTTCCGACCAAAGACAAACTAAACAAAGACGGCAGGACACACGAATGCCGGTTTAAACCTGGTTAATTCAGACAAAATTTGTACTTTGTAGTAATTAGTAATCGTGTTTTATTCCATATACAGCTTTCTAATCGATCATGTACCGAACTCCGAGCACGGCACTGGTTCGATCTCGCTCCGGTCTCACTAGGCCTTTCATCGCTCCCATATCGTGAAATTTGTACGTTTTGTCCAGGAAAAAACCACTCTCTGCAATTAATTGGAAACGATCTAGCTCGGCCTTCCTAGGACTCCAAAGAAAATCCACTCCAACAGCCATCTACGATATTAAAGACAAAATGAAAAATCCTCAAGCGGCAGTCGAAGCTACAAGTAGGAGTTGGAAGATCTCCATGGATAATGGATACGAGGAAACAATCCACTGTGGGAATTTCTGAAATCCGTGCGATGTTTTCCTCAGTATCAGCTACATGAGCTGTCGCTTACAATCACTACTTTTCTCTTGATTATCTCCTCTCTGTACTTAGCTCGCTTGCAACAAACTTGAGTTGGATAAAACTGCACACATACAGAATGTCACTTTGGCATTCGACTACCTTAGTTAGCAAAAGTTTTGAGAAGCAGTGAGTACTAAAGTTCACTTCTCGTTATGTGTATCTTACTTCTTTTTCTTTGGATCAGGGGACTTGCACAGATAAAGAACAAAAACCTTGCCATTACCAGTCCCAATTAGTGGTAGTGCTGCCACCATTTGGAGTGATGGATGCCAAGCATTGAATAATCGCTGTAACAACTTGTATGTGACCCGTAAGACGAATTTTGATTTCTCATCGATTTCAGACTGCAGTGGAATTAACGCTCATTGTCCTTTGTCCTCAAGAAAGAAACCTGTCAACAGCGCTCCACATCAGTAACGGTCTCTGCAGCGAAAAATAAACCCCTCGGACGAAAATGCATTGAAATCAGTGCGCACCTCAAAAACTGTCATTTGATCGCCGGATACCTAACCCGCGTGTTGTTCGCCAGCTGTTTGGATTGTCGTATTGCCGTTAAAATTTTCTTTGCCTAGTGTTTTAAACTGGAAGTTTGATCGGCTGTTTCCACACTCACTCAGGTGTGTACGTAGCAGACATAGTGGGCAGTATACAATGCGCATTAGCATCTGCCAATAACTAGAACACATTTAACAAGCATTTAATATATCTATACAAACAAATTTAAAAAAAAAATTAGTTGGCTGCATTTATAATACCTACTGCTGGTGTGACAAAGGCCGATCCATAAGCGTATTATACCAAATCCTTACAAAAATTACACAGCAGTCCTGGGACTTAGGTGTAGTCAAATGTTCTAGCTACACCAAATATCTTACAACGCCTGGTTTATTTTCGCTCGTTCCATTTGGTCAACTTCTCTTTTATCCACAATTGCTTTCTTCTCTCTGCAGCGTTGTCGCCACGGTACCCATTTCGTCTGCGTCTTAAATAATGACGCTTCCGAAAATGTTGGAAATGTGTCCAGGAAATAACCTAAACAAAAATATCTGAGTGACCGAATCACATATCAAACATAGAAGTTTTAGGACGTGAAATAATTCTGGTATATGTAAATCTTCACCATCCTCAGCTCCCATAGAAAGATAAGAACAGCTGCGGCGGTAACTTTCTCGGCAAAGCTCAAAAGAAATACTAGCACACCAAAAGTGTGACGCTTTTACCACCAGTCATACTGGAGGAGCCCACTGGGTAGTTCTATGCACGCTGGAAAAGAATGGAGATTCTACCCACAGCGGCTCGAGTTAGTTGATGACGTATTACAAGCAACAGGTAACAACAGTTTGGTATTATCTGCCTCTACTTGTTGATGGATACTGAGAAGATTCTCCACTACAAAGAGGATCGTTTGCATTTCCTTTTGAAAAGACCATTAAACGATCATGAACTGCTTATCCTGTTTCGTTTTTCGTTTCATGAACATTCTGTTTTATCATTAGTCAAATGGAAGTGAGCCAGTAGCGCTCCAAATCTGTGCATGATCACTATTCCGAATACAGAGGATCGGACATGAAAATTGAACAAGGACTCTAACAATCCCCCATCCATAATGGTTCAACAATTCTGGACTGAAAGCAGGTCCCAACAAATCCATAAACTGTTTCAACGATTTTCGTGCCCGTTTCGTCCCTCATTTGTTTTCATCTGTTGACCTCTCATAAAGATTCGCCAAATATCAGCCATAAGAAATTATAAAAGCGTACTAAAATTGTGCATCAAAGCAAGAGTAGTTGGTTCACTCTAACGAAAAAGTGAGGCTACGACACACCGTGTCATTTAACCATACCATCATCACTGACGTCTATACCATCTGTCTTCACTCTCTGATACTCATCCTTCAGGGTTTCAAAACCGGCCTTCCTTTAACCTCGGTTTTACTAATCAACATCTATTCTTTCTTTGATGAGCGCACACGAGGTTGATCACCTGTATCACCTGTAGTCCCGGTGATCGTCGAGTGACTCGAGCGGGCGCCAGTAAATCCGCATTTTCCACTGTCGTGTGGAAGAGTAGCGCAGTGGGTTCTGCTCGCTCTAGGGACTCGCCGAGCATCATATATTTCTTCCACGCTCTTGGCGAAGAACTCCGACTATCGGGTCGATGGTCTTAAAGGCAGCACGTTTGACATCCCGAGGAATCCAGCCAACGGCTTTTGTCCATCTGCTATCATTCATACGCATTAAGTGTCCGGCCTCCGGCCCACCTTATCTCCGATTGTTTGGCGTATAGAACGGCATCGCTGATTTTTGATCGTTGACGCAAGTCGGAGGTTCGGATCCCATCCCTTACTGTGAAACGGGACACTCCTAGCATCGTCCTTTCGTCTGCGCGTTCGATAACGCTGAGTGGTCTTTCATCCTGCTTACGCAGCGACCAGGTTTCTGATGCATACGTTAGGACATGAAGAACCGTTGAGTCTTAAACGTGGGCATGGAGTCGGGTGTTCTTTATTCTCTTCACTATATCCTCGATGCTCCGAAAGCTCCCTAAGCCGCTAGCTTACTTCTGTTCAGCTATGGAGCTAAGTCATTCATCATAGTGATTTCCCGACCTAGATGGACAAACGATCTAGCAAACGAAACCAACTTGTTTTTCATGAACATCGTTTTCGTGAGATTTAGTCGAAGACCAATCCTTCCACACGCTTTATTAAAGTACGCAAGCATAGGTTCTGATTGTCTAATGTCTGATGTTATAAGAACGATATCATCAGCAAAGCGAAGATGATGTAACTGCCGACCATCGATTTTCACTCCCACATTACCCCAGCCCAGTGTTAGCATGACGTTCTGGAGAGTGGCGATAAACAATTTTGGCGAGATTGTATCAGCTTGCCTAACTCCTCATTTGACGTCAACGTTAATATCACAGTAGAATGGTGAAATTTTGGTTGTGAAATTTTTGTACAGCTCATGAAGAATCTTTATGTTCTGAGTAGGGACTCCTTGACCACCAAGGGCTTCCATGACTGCTTCTATCTCAATTGAATCAAAGGCCTTCTGTAAATGGATGAAAGTGAGACAGAGCGGTCTTTTGTACTCTCGCGATACTTCAATAAGCCTTGTTAGTGTGTGAATGTGACCAATCGTACGAAATCGTTTTCTAAACCCTGCTTACTTACATGGCTGTCCTTCTTCCAGTAATCCGTCAATCCTGTTTAGGACGACTCAAATTAGACTTAGAAATTAGACGACAGAGAGCAAGCAAGTTGGGCCATAGTTGCCTATATTGTGTCACCCTTCTTGAACAATAACACGGTTTTGCTGGTTTTCCACTGAGTAGGGACCTTGCATTCAAAAAGGTAACGTGTGAAGAGCCAAGCCAGTGTGTTTACGAGAACTGGCGGAACGTTCTTCAGATGTTCTGATCTCATCCTGTCCGGACCAGGTGCTGTTCGATTTTTCACCGACGAAATGGCATGTCGGATTTTGGAAGGGAGAACCGGTGGTACAACATATCAATCCTTTTTTATTTCATATGACGGGAAGTGGACGTGGCTGTCGAAAATATCTGAGTAATATTCGCGGACGATTTTTTCCATTGCCTTTCTGGACGCTGTTATTGTTCCGTCTCGGCGCTGGAGTGCAATCATCTCGGTTTTGTAATTCGCGAAGCTTCGGCGGGCTTTGCGAATGCTTTTGGCAGCCTCTGCAGCTTCGTCCATTACTGCTGCTCTTCTTTCTTTAAGATCTTCTATCGCTTGTCTGCATTGTTTCGCAAGTTCGGACGTTAGTTCGCGGTTGCCAGCAGCTGATGCAGTTCTACGCTGGCATATCAGCCCGACAGTTTCTGGAGACAGAGCTCTCTTCCTGACTTTCGAACTCTCAGCTTTCACAGCGCTAGCGTGAAGATGTTGAATGAGCCGAACGTATTCCTCGTCGACATTGTCGGCAACGGTATCTTCCCAACAGGCGACTAAGGAGTTAAATAAGTCCCAGTTTGTGGTAGTTCTGGGACTTTGGTTTTTGAATTTAGCGGCTTTTTCACCTTTCCGCGAGAAATAGGATCTTGCACGAAGAGGACGGTGGTCTGATCCCATGCAGAATTTTGGGACAACAGCGACATCGGTTAGGCAAAACTTTCTATTTACTATTCTGTGGTCTATTTCGTTATAGTACTCTAAACTGGAAGACTCCTACGTCCAGCGTTGAGGGTGAGGTTTTTGGAATTGCGAGTTATCATGGATGGTCTTGGTCGCCAAGATAAACTCAGAGAGCCGCTCACACTGTTCGATCCATTCTAATCCGTGGGTGCCAATGTGACGTTCATCAGACGTTCTTCATGGTTCAATCTAGGCATTGAAATCTCCAATGATGACCTTGAAGAATGTATGGTCTTCTTTGTAGAACTTCTCCAAGTCCATGTAGAACGCTTCGACTTATTCTTCGTTATAGTTTGATGTTTGTGCGTAAACGACGAAGATTGTCAAAGCCGGTATTAATACAGATCTTTTTAATCGTAAACGTCCGATTCGGGTTGTAAGCTGTTCGAATGAATCGATGTTCTCGTGTTGACGAGAACACCCACACCGCCTACTCTTCTGCTGCCGCATGTTCCGAGGAACAGTTCTTCACCATTGTCATAGACAGTGTTGAATGTTGGTGTCGTCTCGTCTCGGCCAGGCCTTATGACGTCGTACCATATCATTCTTGGTTGCATGAGCAAGTCTTCTAACGAGAACTCAGATGCAAGTGTACGTGCCTTGTAGGTACTGGTCGTCACCATAGTTCTTTGTGATACAGGTAGTTTTCATTGGCCCTGATATTTCAGCAGCCCTTCTGTATTCGTCCTACGCATCACTGCCAAATTGGGGGCTCCTTCGGGGTCAGAAGAATGTGGTCGTTTTTTTTACTGCGTTTAGCCTTTGGATATCCACGCATAGGCTGCGAGGCTTTAAACGTGAACGCTGGGTATACTCACGGGTAGCTTGCCAGGCTCTCCCAGAATGGACATGGAGCTTATTTTTTGGAGGCGACTCCTAACCGCCTCCCACATACTTCCCTGTCACATGATTGCACGCTTTTGGCCGAATTGACTCGTATAATACAATCCGCGTAAAGCGAGAACACATTCACACACGCATGCATGAATACGCCTAGCAAATACAGAAAGTATGGGCCAATTCGGGGCAGCAAAAACAGGAAGTCCATCCTCAGGATCCACCTGCGTCTCAGGGAAGCAAAGGTCGCTTTTGGTCTGCGATTAACCCTCTATTCGCCACCTTGGGACGCGCCACGTAGCTTCCCAACTAGCTGGCTCGCTATCCCTCATATGAGGGAGATCCGTGGACATGAGGTTGATAAAGATATTTATTGTAGGGTAACGTTTCGACGTCGTCGTCTTAGTCAGAGCATATGACCCGAGTCGGTTGCACTTTTTCACTCATTCACTCATCTTTCAGATTCTTCCATGAGGTCCACTAGAAGTGCCACATTTTATCCACAACCTTCTGTGTCTTCTTTACCACCTTCGAAAATCAACCAAACGAAAATGACTCAATCGCTAGCCGCCAATATATGGACTATTCAATTTTTTTTCCCCCAGTAATTATTCAATATCTGATTGCTCGCAGATAGTGGATAGAATTGGCAGACTTCGAAGGAAAAGTGAGAAAAAAAAACAGTGAAATCTACTTTGCATGCCTTAGAAAACTTTACCAAAAGCCGACAGCAATTTGACTGAATGGTGAGCGAGTTTTTTTAAGATCGAAATGCACTCAAATATCTTCTCAAGCCTCACCAAAGGAAGAAAGCAATGTGAGTGGAAAGTGGACCGGTTGCCCTTTGCCATGCAAAAGAACTGAATGAGTTCCGAAACATAAAAGGACATGTAGAATAAGTAAGACCCGGAGAGCATAAAAAGGTATATAAATGCAAGTAACAATACACAGATAGAATTGTTGGGTAAAGAAAACAAATATGGCACACTGATAACTTTGAGGACTTAGCAAAATGGGTCGCGTAGCTTAATTTCAATACACATTGGAGGAAGTGGAAAACAGCCGTATACAAAACATACATGTAGTCATGTATGTGTTAAAGTGACGGAGACTACTTGAAGACGGTATCGGAAACAGATTCACACGATTGTTCACGCGTAGCAAAAACAGATGAACGTAGCAGGACACTTCTTAACGAAATCGGTAAGATTCGACAATGTGTCCAGCATGATGGAAAACAAAGAAATCGTCGCTATGGAATCCGTCATCTGCTTCTTTGCAGAACGACCCACTTCTTGATCAAATTTTGACACGCGGCTAAGACTACATTCCAAATGAATGAAGTTTTGTGTAAAGTTAGACAAGGATTAAACACCAAAACACTTCCTCAAGCTAATTTTGCAGCAGAAGAGTTCTTGATGCCATTGCCTAGCTGGTAGAATCTTCCACGAAACATCATCAATTTCAGTGAAGTCATTACACTGAGAAGACTTCCTCAAAAAATGCATTGAGGGGAGCACAAGTGCCACCAGCAGTAAATACTCCTTAGGGATCAATTCTGTTCCCAAAAGCCCTATAACATGTTGCATAACCAATAGTGCAAGTTGTAAGAATTTGAATACGGAACTCTGCAGCATCGAGTATAACCTCTCACTACTACGGCTTCTTCGAATTTTTCAGCAAACACTTGCCAGCGAAGTTTCCGACAATTAAACTGGTGCTGAAAATTCTTTTAGAGAAATCGCAGGCAACAGCAATGGTGCAAATAGACATAAACTGATAGCAAAATGGTTACAGCTTTCACCTTAACTTCATAAGTATAGTGGAAGTGCGATTTGTGAACCCTAAGTTGTAGTTGTAAAACATGGTTTGAAGCTAACCATTAGCCATTTTCCGTTTCAGATAAAGCATACTGTCCGAGAACGCTCGCGCAGCCGCACTTGACCGACAAACTGTTGCCTTGGAGTAGGGGTCTATTAGAAGCAAGTGAACATCGCCAGAAACCTGCTTTCTGCAAATATGCTTCGATAGAAAAATAAATGTCCAGCAATAACTTTAAACATTACGAGGGACCAATTATAACAAACGTCACCTGCGAGTGGTAAGACCTTTCTCTATATGAATGACATGCTGTGAAGCATCAAATGTCGCATAGTAGTCAACGAATCGAAGAACCAATTCGGCGGTAGTCATATGATTATGTGAACACCACTCTGAATATCCATTTCAAAGGTTCAATTAGAAATCATAATACCAACGAAAATTGAAAACATACCAATTGAATGCTGAGGACTTTCTAACATTGACACCACACTATCAATCGGGATCTGCGCACCAACGAGATTCCCATGTGTTTTACATAAAACGGGCAAAACTGGCCATGGTGACAATGACTAGAATATCCTGCGCGAAACTTATTACATAGAATTTTGAAAATGCTCTTACCTGTTCGCTTTGTAAGAAGTGTATAATAAGCAGAAGTATGTGGTACGAAGAAAGCAGGCCGTACTTACTGTTCCGAATTTCCAAAGCATCAAAGAGTGTCCGAAAGTAAAGGAACAATCTGGGAAGGCGATGGTCGCACTATAAATAACAAGTGACTGTCTAACCAGTGAACTTTTTCCAACAAATGGCTGATCTGGTCATAAATAATAAATAATTGTACCTTACCTGAACGTAATGCCGAATCAGATTGGTATTACGGATAGCTTGAAAATTCTCATCTGGGAATTGGATGTCGATGCTATGGCCGTTTTCGAGTAGAATGATCAAAAGAGGAACCTAAGCATGATTATGAAAAGAAATCAAAAGACAACTCGGCGTACAATAGGCAAATACTAAACTGAGTTAGATCCTCTGAAAAAACGGAACACTATCTGCATATGGAATCGCTTGTTAAAATCGTATTCTAGCGATCTTCTGAGGTGAACACAGAGGTCCTACGCATTGCGACGGGCAGTGTGTTATCTCCCTATGCCTTCCTACTTGCACTTGTCTTGTGGTTTAATTGAAGCCGTATGCTCATTCAGAAATAGATAAATTTTTCTTAAACAATCTCATATAAACACCCTTCCAACGGTTTACCGCCTCATCGTAGCTGGGAGGTGTACCCATGTGCTGGGCTGCGATGTACAACGGGGATTCATCCACCCAAATTCTGGGCCTCCCAAATTGACGAAACCGTCTTTCCTACAGGAAGCCAAACTAAGAGTAAACCAATACCAAGGTCCACCACCGTCCTGGTACCAAACTAGTCGCATGGTGACAAATCTTCCTCTAATCCACAAGGGCGGCTACTGCCGGTGGTGGTCACGACTTGGGGCACATCGCTTAGGACAACCTCATTACTCCATCCATGCAAAGGATAAACGAGCAAAACTCAGAAAAAATGGAAATTTTGTTGGTGCCCGCACAATAAGTCAAAATGGGCCACCCAAGTATCCAATTATCCACGTAAGCGCTCTTAACCATTCTTCATGTCCGAGACGCTTAAGGCTGAGAAGGGAAACTAATGACAATGAGTAGCAGAACTAGGAGCTTCGATTAAACACTTACTCGTAGATCTTCGTATTCTTGTTGAGCAAACGCGAGGTGTTATTATTATTCTTTATTCACAAGTAAGCTGACGTTTCGGCGGACTTCGCCTTCTTCAGAGCCTGGAAAGGTCAAGTTGACAGCAATCTACTCGGTCAAACGCCTCCATAACCAAACAAAGAAAACGCTAAACCAAGATTTCAACCACAATGAACACAACTTTGCACACTCACTGCTTTCTATGAGGCTTCCACTGGATATGTCGCCTGGAGACCAACCGCACAGAATTCACCTGAAAGCGTAATGTTGAAGTCCTCCTGCAGTATATAAGCCTATTATTTTGAGGGGAAGGGCACATTACGATTCCATGTGAATTCTGTGCGGTTGGTCTCCACTAGACATACTCAGTGGAAGCCTCATAGAAAGCGGTGGGTGCGCAAAGTTGTGTTCATTGTGGTTGAAATCTTGGTTTAGCGTTTTCTTTGTTTGGTTATGGAGGCGTTTGACCGAGTAGATTGCTGTCAACTTGACCTTTCCAGGCTCTGAAGAAGGCGAAGTCCGCCGAAACGTCAGCTTACTTGTGAATAAAGAATAATAATAACACCTCGCGTTTGCTCAACAAGAATACAAAGAATTACTTGATCAATGCCGAGGTTAATAGAAAGTCGGTCGTGGAGCTTACTCGTAGAATTTGTTTCTTCAAGCGACTTTGGTTTAAAAACTAAACTTTGGCACAATGCAAGAATTAACACACAACGCTCGAAATACATCGATGCAAATAAATCCGTGGAGTGCGAATAATATAAAGTGCACTGACATTAATGCATTTGTTTTTGGAGGTCTACTTTCTACCATAGAGCTCTCTTTTTTACAAGATGTTCTGTAGGCTTATTAATTTACAATAACTGCTTCAAGGAAGACCCCAATTCGCGATTTGCTATTGTTGTTGGTAAACAATGTACCCACCGCAGAGAATGTCAGTGAAGAGTTCGGGTAAATGTCGCAGCTATAACTCAACACCGAATTTCGACTCACAGGGATACTTCCTCATCGCAATAAAATGAACCTCAATATACTTCAGCACATGTTGGCTTTAAAAACAGCTAACAAATCTGTCAAATCACCATAACGTTTCACTGTTTTCAATGCTGTGTCAAAAACACTTCACAACCCGCAACTGATCATCTATACACACAAACAATACACATCTGTAAATCCTATCTTATCTTATTAGGTTGTAACATATGAAATGCCCGGTTTTATTGTTTTAAGTTTCGTGTAAATTTTTAAATAAAAATTTTGCTCTTTATATATGTTTAATATATGCTTTTGAAGCATAAAGCTGCTCTTTCTAGGATTTATTATAAGGATTTATCATTTTAACGTTTTCACGTTGTGGAAACAGCGCTGCAAAAGTTGAACGAGTTGGGCTACGAAACCTTGCCTCATCCGCCATTTTCACCACACCTCTCGCGTGCAGGCTATTACTTCTTCAAGCATCTTGACAACTTCCTAGGCGAGAAATGTTTCACCAACCGCGTTGACGCAAAAAATGGCTTCAACAGATTCACCGCTTTCAGAACTTCAGAATTTTATGCAACTGAAATAAACAAATTTGTTTCCTATTGAAAAAAATGCGCTAGTTCCCAGGATCAACTTTCTATTAACCTCGGTATTGGAATAAGAATGCGTCGTTTTCTTGTTCAGCAATCGCGAGGTTGTAATACAGCATACATTTACTTCCACAGAAAACACACAATGCAATGCAACACCAGCTGACGTTTCACGACAGTATCGCCTTCCTCAGAGCCTGGAAGGGTATACTGATATACAATTCATTAGACCAAACGCTTCAATAACACTTACAAAAGACGAAAAACTCCATGGTAATTTACATGATCAACAGTTTCACGAAAAACTCACCGCTTTTTACGTGAATTCCAATCTTGTAATTACCATGGATTTTTTCGCCTTTTGCAAGTGTTATAAAAGCGTTTGACCTAATAAATTGTATATCCCTTCCAGGCTCTGAAGAAGGCGATACTGCATTTCGATTAATAAGATTTAGTATGAAGAAAGTTATGGTTGTTTAAAATCTGCATTTAAAGCCGGACATTTCACGTGTTACAACCCATTGATTGGGACTAGTAATGCCAAGATTTCTGTTCTTTCTCCGTGCAGGTCCCCTAATCCAGAGAAAAAGAAGTGAGAGATACATAACGAAAAGAGAACCGTTATACGCACTTCCCAATAGTACTTCTGCTGACCAATCTAACGACGAAGTAATTTTCTGCATGCCTGCCGTTTAATCCAAGTCACGTTTTTGGCAAGTAACTCAGGTATTGCAATGAAATAATCAAGAAAACAATAGTGGGTGTAATCGACAGCTCATATCACTAATATTGAGGATTAGATCACTGTTTACGACCTGTCATTCACATATAGTGCGGGAATTCCACCACTTCCCGAATCGGATTCGTCTCCTCGCATCCATCATCCGTGAAGGCCCTCTAAATTCTCTATGTGGATTCGGCTGCCACTTGAGGATCTTCATTTCATCTGGAATGTCATAGATGACTGGTGTAGTCGATTCGCTTTGGAGGCCAGGGATAGCCCGGCTAGAACGTTTTCTATTCGATTGCAGAAAGTGATTTTTCCCAAACAGATCCGGTAGCAATTTCCAGACACTAGAGGGACGACAGGTTTGGTAAACTTGGGGCGGAAGACAACCATCAACGTGGTTGTGACGATAGACTTCACTACAACTGTGGTGTCTGCTCCTCATAAACTGTAACATATACTGAATAGTATCAAAGTAGCACATGTACACTAACAGCAATAGAAGAAAGTCCTTTATACAAATGCGTTAAATTCTCAAACTCCTCAAGTTCCTCAGTTATCGACGAATTACTATTTATTGTGAAACAATTTGCATTGCTTACTACGACAGCAACCAATCCGAATTATGAAGAATTGTTGGAAGTTCGCAACAGACCTAGAACTAGGCGCCGGTGTTATGTGCTAGTTCCCTAGCTTTCGAAAAAGCAAGGAGAAACTAGATGCAACTTAGATCATGAAAGGGCTTTGACTGTCATTATATTATTCTCGTATGGTTGGACGTAATGGGTTAATTAATACTTGCAAAAGTACTTTTGGAAGTAAGAAAGGCGATGATCTTGCGAAGCCCCTACTTTTCAACACAGACAGCGGATGTAAATTAACTGTTCATAGTATATCAGGAGTTTTCTGCATGAAATTACAGGGAGTACGGAGGCTTACCCGCAGCTGATGAAGAACTACACTGCTTCTTACGAATATACCGATATCCTCGATCTCGCGTGTGATTATTTTCGACAACACTGTTATAAAACTCCTGCAATAAAGACACAAATTATAATAGCCACCTTAAAATACAAACGAATATCACGCACAATTTGAAATCCCCATTTCCATGGAAGTCTTTCATGAAACTGCAACGTCGTGCAACATCGGTGGGGAAGAACACCTGAATAAAAATGACGAAGGACTAAAACAGCAGACACTAAAGAAACTGTGAGTAATAGGACCCCTACTAAAAGGATTAACCTGATAGTAATCCTGTTGATCCTACCAACTCAAAAAGAAAAAAAGAGGTTAGAACAATTCCGATTTTGGAGCAGAGAATTTCGTCCATGAATTTCTGAAAAGGTGAGGAAACCCAACGCAAAGGTTGTTTTCCAATAAGACACTTTCCTGTTTTCACCTCTTGAACTTAATAAGCTCAGTAACAAACTTAGCAAAAGTTTCTGAATGCCTGCCTTCCATATGCTGCATTTCCGTTCCCTCCAGTTATCGATTTTTAATAAAATGCAGCTAAACAACAAATCCTTCGAGACGCAAATTTAAACACTCCAAAACCTTTCCAATATGTCATTGGTATTAAGCTATGAGTTACCATTGATCTCACAATCATCGTAGTAAATGTGTGCTTTCTTCGCGTGTAGCGCAATGGTCGGAGGCGCCCTGCACCACACGCATGGAATCGATCTACGCGCCCATGGCCCACCAATCCTTCCATTCCACCGGAGTCGGAAAATTGGTACCAGACTTCCGGGAGGATAATAGCACTGGCTCGATACATCGGTAGACAACCGCGAGTCATTGTAAGAGTCAGCTACGCATTCAGTCATCTCCAACGATGCCTAATGAAGTTAAATGCAGGACGCATCCTTTAGGCAGTGATCAACGCCCAGAGCTTTATCGTTTATTCTTTTTAAGCCCGTTTAGTCAAGTGATAACAATCGATCACCAGGAGGAAAAGCACTATCAGATTCCATAATAGAACGAACCAAGTCAATATCGGAGTCATCACACGAGAGGCCATTGACGGATGATCCAACTTGTACGAAGCGGGAGTTCGAAGACAATACTCGCTCCGACAAACGATCGAGTATGTTAAGTGTCGAACTCTGTAACATGGAGAAATCTGCACAGCTTTTAGCGCTTGCGATGTACTTTGGCCACAGGACATTTCCCGTTAATCTGCTCTAGGAATAAGGTCCATACACCGCAAACTGTTTTCCTAGCTCGATCTGCTTCCAATTTCCTGTCTAGAGCTTCCAGTCGGGTTTGATGCCGATGCTTCGCATCTTCAATAAAGGAAACAGCGACTCGTCCTGCAACTCGTTATTCTATGCACAACCAATTCGCAACAAAAAAAACGGAAACCAGGGAAAAGTCGATAGCAAGACCTTGATACAAAGGCCCTACGGACTCAATGTGTTTGCAACTAATAATTTACCCACCTTTCTTGAAATCGGAGGCAATCGGTCGCAATTTCTCCGCGAACCGACAAGAGATGGTTCTGAACACCATAGGCTTACGAAGAAAGCACTCTCCACGGAACACAGTCACATGTCCCTGTGACGCAGCTCGAGGTAGCCCCAAGATGAAGCTTCCGTCGAATTTTTATGACGGGCAGCGCACAGCGGTCGGGCGAACTCTGCCAATAGGACTAGCCTGTTTGAATAGAGCGCACTATTTCCACAACTAAGCTGGGAGTAATTCCCAAGACCGTGACTAAGCTGGAAGTGTTTGCAAACCACTGTAGTAGCTACTAATTCCTTAATACTTTTCTGACTCTGACCACCTGGATGCTCAACTCCCAATCAGAAAATAAAAGTATCGTTGATTCGATCATGCCACTTTGTTGCGGGAGATTTGAGCAAATGAAAGTCGAGATCATCGGAAGCAGGCGAAGTGTTCGTTGAACAAAGCCAAATGTTTCCAGTGCAAAAGTGTTTAGATTTTTAGTAGAATTGTATGCTCCTCATGAGGAAGGTACGGTTCTGAGGTGATCTATGTAGTAGAATCCCTGTCGGACACTACATGTTCAACTGGTCGTTCTTCATTCATCCAGTGTCCTCGATATTCGCAATAGGACGGTAAGATAATCTTGGTAGACGGATTTCGTGGATTTCTTCAAGTCGGTTGGGTTCGCGAGACCTGGACTACTTTGGTAACCGGAAAAGTGGTCATAAAAGTGACGAAGTACACTCCGTGTATGCTGTGAAATCGGCTGCAGGACGCTGTCATCATCCTAGTTGAATGGTGAACGACTTCAGCTGGATTCGAGCTAATGTGTGTATGATGTTAGTAGTTTATGTTCTTTTCCTATATAACTCCGAAGTTCATCTTTGTTCTGCCGCACGCTTTGGCACCTTTCAAACTCTTCTTTGTGGTAAAGTTAAACTGAAAAAGTACATTCTTCGATATAAGTTGACGTTACGGTGAATGCCGTACCAAACTAAATAGTGCTATCATAAAAAAGGATAAAGGATAAAACTCTCGGAGTTGATCAATCCCTTAGAGATTCGCCGTACATTCGACTTCAATAAGCTTCGTTGGAGGCCGCTGAATGACCTTTGCAATGACTCGCAGTGACCCACCTATCTATCGAGCCAGTGTTGCATTTCTCCCAGACAAGTCTGGTAATAATTTGCCGAGCACGGAGGGAAGGAAGACTTGGTGGGCTTGGGGCGGGTGGATCGATCCTATGCGTATTGCAAGGAGCCTCCGACCATTGCGCTACACACGCTCTTAAGTGTTAGCATAAGCCGTGGTAATGCAAGTCACTCTGGAACCACTACTTCTATTATTATTTTTACTTTAATAATTTCTTATCGTTATTTATTATTATTATTGCTATTATTATTATTAATATTATTAATATTGTTATTATTATTATTATTATTATTATCATTATTAACTACTGTGTTTCTAAAATCACGTCACTCAAGAGCGAGGCGGAAACGAAAGACGAAGCCGGAATTTGTAGAGATCTATGGGTGTTCTGTCTTTGCAGTTTCAAAGCAATTAAATTCACAATCCCTTCAGTATTATGTATAGAGGAACATGCAGGTACTTAAAACACCACAAGGACTCCTTCCTATAGAACATTATCCAACCACATACGACTAACCACCGAGGACTTCTCGATAAATGCTTCTTCTGCACTTCTAAACATTGTTAATTTAAGATCTCTCTGAAGGAAAAATCCTAGTCTTCAACAACGTCGCAGAAGCAAAACCGTATTGGTAATCATCCGAAAACTGCATATTGTAGCAAATTTCACGTCAATATTGTGCTAAATTCAGCACCGACTTTAATTTAACCTTGACATGTAAGAGCAGTAGCTTGGTTTCATCATCAAGCTTAAGTTTTTCAATTTCTGAGGGATGGGAGGCCGGATAAGGCCAGTCGGAACCTCAGAAGCGCCTTGCTACTAAGCGATCATCAACGCACTTTTCAAATTACGCACCTGTAAGTCGCTATCCGATCCAAAGGTTTCTCGACTTATCGTGCTAGGACGCGTTCCTAGGTGCGGGGCTGCGATGTACAGCAGAGAGATTCGTCCCGCTAGCAGGATCTTCCAGGCTGAGAAGGAGTCCTGAGTTTCCATCAGGAAGCCCAACTAGGAGTAAACCAATACCACGATCCGCCACTGTCTTGGTATTAAACTAGTCGCACGGTGGCAAATCTCTCTCTGATCCATACGGGCTGCAACTGCCTGCGGTAGTCAAGATCCGGCCAGACATTGACCAGACTGACTTCGGGATTCCAGGGAACCGCAATGGCTTAACCAGCAAATCTCCAAAAAGTGGAGATTTTACTGGCGCCCGAAAAACCAGTGAAGAAGGGCCATCCAAGTAAGTGAGTCGCTATCATTATTGTTCACAAGAATATGATTGAAGTTCTTAGAACAAACTTCTATGTAATCATCAGATGGAAAACCCCGTCCACCCCTCACCTATCACGTCGCGTAGAACACAACATTATGGCGATTTTGCATATTTATTAGTAATAAAAATCGGAGAACTGGGTGACAGTTACACAGAAGAAAACTAATGATAATTCTAGATACCCACAAGATGACGCTAGAGTACATGTAGTCATCTCCAAGGCTTGTCTATAACAACGTGGTTATCACACATCGTAAACACGGAGGTCTTGTTAAGTACGTGCATGACCGAGGACTATCAAAACACATCGCAGAACAACTAAACAAGGTGCCAAACTGAATGTCCGGTTTAAAAATGAAACTCATCATCAAACAATGCGAGTAAGTTTCTGTAGATTACCACACTCTAATTCAGACTTCAGTGCAGAAAATGATTGTTGCACAAGATATGAGCTATTCTGCACGTTACATCTGGAATTTGGTAAAGAGCTCTCTCTAAAATACGGATCAATAAGCTCAATGGAGCCGTACTCTTCGTCCTCGGTGAACCTGAATGGAATATGTAAGGCAAAAATAATTTTGTCTCACAAGTAGAAATATTCAAGAATTAACAGTTTCTCCTTATACCTTACAAAATTTGAAAAAAAATAGGAAAAGACAACAACCTCCGGTAGCATTTTCCAGTTGTGTCTATCGCAACGTTGAGTAAGTCCATCTGACTGTAGTAGTCAATCATCTTCACTATTACTTCAGCAGCTGATACATGATCTTCAAAAGAACTGGAATCCATGGTATATCGTTCCGAGATCTAAGAAGAGAGACTGTTGGCATTATAAAACAATAATTAACACCAAAATGACAAAGCTTCCACTTGTTCCGCTTTTACCGTGGAAAAAAAGATCCTAAATGGCCCACTCAATGCCGTTGAGCTTCACAAAGAATTTTAAGGAGTCCAAAGAGTAAAAGATAAAGCTTTCTATTTGATATATCCCTGAGGGATGCACCGTGCCGTGCATGCGACTTCATTACATATTTCGGAGGTGATTGAATGCATCCCACGGATCTCATTCACATGAAGGATCTCGAAACTGTTAGTGGCGAGGCTACGTGGCGCGTCCCCAGGCGGCGGATAGGGGGTTAATTGCGGACCAAAAGCGACCGTTGCTTCCCTGAGACGCAGGTGGATCCAGGGGATGGACTCCTTGTTATTTGCTAGGCGTATTCATGCATGCGTGTGTGAGTGCGTTCTCGCATTATGCGGATTGTATTCTACGATTTAATTCGGCCAAAACCCTGCAAGTGACTGGTAAGTATATGGGAGGAGGTCAGCAGTAGCTTCCAACAAATAAACTCCATGTCCACTCTGGGAGAGCCTGGCAAGCTACCCTTGAGTATACACAGCCCGCACCTTTAGAGCTTCGCAACCTATACGTGGGTATACAAAGGTTAAACACAGTAAAAAAAAAAAACGAGCCTCATTTCCCTGACCCCGAAAGAGCCCGCAATTTCGCAGCGATGGGTAGGACGAATAGGGAAGTGCTGCTGAAAGATAAGGGCCAATGAACGCTGCTTGAATCACGAAGAACTATGGTGACGATCTGTACCTACAATGCACATGCACCTGCATCCGAGTCCTCGAAAGAAGACTAGCTCATGCAAGCAAGAATGATAAGGTCACCAGCCTAGCCGCGGCGAGACGACGCCACCCATTCAACGCTGTCTATAACACTGGAGAAGAACTGTTCCTCGGAACATGCGATAGTAGAGACGTAGGCGGTGTCGGCGTTCTCGTCAACACGAGTTTGTCCATGAACATCGATTCATTCGAACAGCTTACAACCCGAATCGGACGTTTACGATTAAAAAAATGTGGATCAATACCGGCTTCGACAATCTTCGTCCTTTACTCGCCAACATCAAACTATGACGAAGAAGAAGTCGAAGCGTTCTACATGGACTTGGAGAGGTTCTACAGCGAAGACCATACATTCTTCAAGGTCATCATTGGAGATTTCAATGCCAAGATCTGACCAAGAAGATCGTCCGAGGAACGTCACATTGGGACCCACGGATTGGAATGGAACGAACAGGGTGAGCGGCTCTCTGAGTTTATCATGGCGACCAAGACCATCCATGATAACTCGCAATTCCAGAAGCCACACCCTCAATGTTGGATGTGGGAATCTCCCAATGGAGAGTACCATAACGAAATAGACCACATAATAGTAAATCGAAAGTTTGGCCTAACCGATGTCGCTGTTGTCCCAAAATTCTACAAGAGATAAGACCACCATCTACCTCGTACAAGATTCTATTTCTTGCGGAAAGGAGAAAAAGCGCTAAATTCAGAAATCGCAGTCCCAGAACCACCACAAACTGCGACTTATTCAACTCATTAGTCAGTTGTTGGAAAGATGCCGTTGTCGAAAACATCGACGAGAAATACGATCGGATCACTCAACATCTTCACGTTAGCGCTATGAAAGTTGAGATTTCGAAAGTCACCAAGAGACGTCTGTTTCCAGAAACTCTCGAGCTAATACGCCAGCGTGGAATCACACGAGCTGTAAGCAACCGCGAAGTAACGTCCGACTTGCGAAACAATGCGGACAGGCGATGAAAGAAGATCTCAAAGAGAGAACAGTAGCAGTAATGGTCGAAGCTGTAGAGGCTGGGAAAAGCATTCGCAAAGTCTGCCGAAGATTCGCCAATTGCAAGACCAAGATGATTGCACTCCGACGCCCAGAAGGAACAATAATAGCGCCTAGAAAGGCAATGGAGAAAATCAACCATGAATGCTACTCAGATCTCTTCGATAGCCACGTCCACCTACCGTCATATGAAATAAATGTGGATGGATATTTTGTACAACCGGTTCTCCCTTCCGAAATCCAACATGCCATTTCGTTGGTTAAAAATGGAACAGCACCAGGTCCGGAGAGAATAAGATGAGAACACCTGAAGAAGGTTCCGCCAGTCCTCGTAAACACACTGGCTCGGCTCTTCGCACGTTACCTTTCTGAATGCAAGGTCCCTATTCAGTGGAAGACCAGCAAAACCGTGTTATTGTTGAAGAAGGGTGACACAATACAGACAACTATCGCCCAACCTGCTTGCCCTCTGTCGCCTACAAACTTTTCACTCGAGTCATCCTAAACAGGATTGACAGAACACTGGAGGAAGGACAGCCATTTGGGCAAGCAGTGTTTCGAAAAGGATTTAGTACGATGGACCACATTCACACGGTAAGAAGGATCATTTAAGTATCGCGAGAGTACAAAAAATCGCTCTGTCTCACTTTCGTCGATTTACAGGACTTTTATTCGACTGAGATAGCAGTCATGGAAGCCCCTGGTAGTCAAAGAGTCCCTGCTCAGTACATAAAGATTCACCGTGAGCTGTCCAAAAATTTCACAACCTAAATTTCACCATTCTACAACGATATTAACGCTGACGTCAAAAGAGGAGTTAGGCAAAGCGATAAAATCTCGCCAAAATTATTTACGGCCACCCTTCAGAACGCCATGCGAACATTGGAATGGGATAATATGGGAGTGAAAATCGTTGGCAGGCAGATACATCATCTTCGCTTTGCTGACGACATCGCCCTTATAACATCAAACATTAGCCAAGAGGAACGTATGCTTGCGGACTTTGATAAAGCGTGTGGAAGGATTGGTCTTCGACTAAATCTCACAAAAACGATGTTCATGAAGGGATTGGTTTCGTATGCCCCATTCACGCTCAACGGAAAGAATATCTCCGAATGCTCTAGTTGTGTCTACCTAGGTCGGGAAATCAATATGATGACCGACTTATCTTCAGAGCTGAGCATAAGGAAACGAGAGGCCTGTGGAGCTTTCAAGAGCATCGAGGATATAGTGAACAGGGCAAAAAACACCCGACTCAGTGCCTACCTTTTCGGCTCAACGGTACTTCCTGCCGTAACGTATGCGTCAGAAACCTGGTTGCCGTGTAAGCAGGATGAAAGATCACTCAGCGTTATCGAAAGCGCAGACGAAAGACGATGCTAGGAGTATCCCGTTTCACAGAAGTAAGAGATGTGATCCGAAGCTCCGACCTGCGTCAACAACCAAAAATCAAAGATTCCGTTCCGTACGCCTAACAGTCGAAGATAAGGTGGGCCGGACACGTAATGCGTATGAATGACAACCGATGGGCAAGAGCCATTGGACTCCTGGGGATGTCAAACGTACTGCAGGAAGGCAAACAGTCCGATGGTCAGAGTTCTTCACGAAACGCTCACAAGAAAGATATGATGCTCGACAAGTCCCTAGAGCGAGCAGACTCCACTGGGCTATTCTTGCACGCGACTGGGCAAAATGGAAGATTTACTGGCGCCCGCTCAAGTCACTAGACGTTCAATGGGTTATACAGGTGATAACCTATTCAAGACACATACAGGATGGTTGGAATGTAATACTTTTCTTAAGTTTTAGTGTTCTTTAAAGTATGTGAATTAGATCTATGTTGTTGCCCTTATCTCAGATCAAATACTTTGTTTGAAACCTCGAAGCTCTACAAACATGACTGGACGTCTACCTTATAAGAGCCCGATCAGGCAGCGGCATCTTACGATATTTGTTGATCAGTTTTTACTCTGCGAAAATAGTGAGATGATGAAGAATTATTAAAGGAAGTCTGCTCAAGGTGACGTGAAAGATGACCAAGATCTGTCTTGCAAAACTCATTGTTAAAGGATTTGTAACTGAGCTTCGAGAATGAAATTGTCCTTCCAACTGCAGTGACCAGAATGTAGTTCAAGCTGTTCAACAAATGGTTACTCATAACCCTAAAAATGTCAATTTAACAAACAGCAAGGGCGTGTTAGGTCCAAATTTACTGTTTTACTAATGCGAATTAGACGAAATTAAAAGCTGAATTCGAGGATTTATGGCTTCCATTCCACAATATAGTAACTATTCCTTAAATACTTACTATTCTCTACAATATCGCATGTATCCTACATTAACTGTTCGCTTATAACTGTCTCAAATCTATTTCGTTCACATGACCTTTTGATAAGTCTTTATGTAGCCTTTTAGATAACTTTTATCCACGAGCTATTCCTTTGTTGTGTGATTGAGTCTTCTGGCATGCCGCCTCAATTGATGCCCTTATCACGCATGTACCGTGTCATGCCCTGGGTCAGCGAGGTCGTTAGTTCCCATTGACAAAGCTCCACCACTACAGAAGTAATGCAGCTCATAGCTTTCGTCTTCAAGCATCCAGGCCCTGAGTTCATCATTGCCCAGGCCCGAGTGTCCGACTAGCTTCCTTCAGTTGCATCACTTGTTCTCATCTCAATCTCGTTCCGACCAACTCTCCAATCCACTGACCAACTAACACACACAATAGCTCTTGGTGAAATAAATTGGTGAGGTTCCCAGGGAGCTTGAGAAGCTACTGGCGAATGGTGGGGCTATATCGAAGCAAAAACCAAACTCAACGCTATGCACTTTTTGTATACCTCAGCATAGTTGTGGTTGTATCTCGCATAACATCCTGCCGTGAATTTTGTATTAGGCAGAAAATAAAAAGTAAAAATATTGCTACGCACTTTCTCCATACGCTCAGTTCTTGCAAAGTTTACAGTTAAGGAACATATAAAAGTAAAAAAAGGATAAGGCTCTCGGCATGGATCAATCCCTGAGAGATGCGCCATGCATTCGACTTTATTAAGTATCGCGTAAGTTAACATCAGCTGATGATCTGGCGTCTACTGACTCCTCCACCTTTAAAGTTAGACCCTTCCTCAGCTGTGTAGACGGGCCTACAGAAAGAATTGCTTGATTTATAAATCTAATCCTCATCCAGTTACTCAAGCACATACCAGTTCCTCTCACGAACACCCAAATGTTCCTGCATCGCCTACGTAACGCGCAACCCAGCAGCACGTACGCGATGGAGTAATTCGACGTTACCGCCCTTTATACAAACGTGTCGAATGAGTCAGCAATGCGAGCCATATTCGAATTCCTTATACAACACGAAGGAGAAATAAACATGTATGGCTCCAAGATAGAGCAGGACTGTTTTGTCTTTGCTCAACACAAGAGGAAATGGACAAAAGCTTCGAATTGTTGAACGAACAGTCAGAGTATATCAAGTTCACTGGTGAAAAACCGATAGAAAACTGGCTGCCATTCCTGAACATCCAAATTAACCCGTCAGAAAATTGCTACATTACGAAGTGGTAACGAAAGCCAAGTAGTAAAAACATCTTCGTCCATTACCTTTCCTCTCATCCCTCTCACACGAAAAGGGTGCTTCTAAGAAACATGTTTCGAACAGCAACCAACGTGTGCACGGGAAAAGAGCAGAGGAGTCCCGGAACCTACCACGGCAAATAGCCATTTCTAATGGCTATGGAACTGTAGCTTGGGATAGGTGTAGGGAAAATCCTAGGCCCCCAAACGACAAGTCTAGCGATAAAATGGTCCCGTATATCCTGCCCTTCATTTCAAATAAAGTAAGTGCAGCTATAAAAAGCTGTTTAAAAAGGGCTGGTCTAGAGAATTCGGTAACGATAAATGAAATTCCACCGAGTAATCTACGACGCCAGCTAGTTCGTAACCGCCTATATGACCGCCTATGTGCAACGAAAAACTGCATAATTTGCCCTAATGGCGGAGATGGTAATTGCATGAGCTCGGGTACAGTTTATCTAATCTTCTATAAGAATACATTGGAGAAACGGGCAGACCACTCTGTGTCCGCATAAAAGAACACCTAATCGACAAACGTAAAATAAATACCCCACTAGGCACACATATGACCCAGG
The DNA here is from genome assembly GCA_009735665.1 of Angiostrongylus cantonensis. Lineage (NCBI taxonomy): Eukaryota > Metazoa > Nematoda > Chromadorea > Rhabditida > Metastrongylidae > Angiostrongylus > Angiostrongylus cantonensis. Next base: position 432,013 of record MQTX01000105.1, read on the forward strand.
GACATAGCGGGGAGGACTTTGAGGTACGTGTCACAATCCTCGCATGGGAATCGAGAACACAAGCGCGCAAAACTATCGAGACCCACCGAGTAATCTACGACGCCAGCTAGTTCGTAACCGCCTATATGACCGCCTATGTGCAACGAAAAACTGCATAATTTGCCCTAATGGCGGAGATGGTAATTGCATGAGCTCGGGTACAGTTTATCTAATCTTCTATAAGGCGTGCGGAGACGAATACATTGGAGAAACGGGCAGACCATTCTGTGTCCGCATAAAAGAACACCTAATCGACAAACGTAAAATAAATACCCCACTAGGCACACATATGACCCAGGGACATAGCGGGGAGGAAATACATTGGAGAAACGGGCAGACCACTCTGTGTCCGCATAAAAGAACACCTAATCGACAAACGTAAAATAAATACCCCACTAGGCACACATATGACCCAGGGACATAGCGGGGAGGACTTTGAGGTACGTGTCACAATCCTCGCATGGGAATCGAGAACACAAGCGCGCAAAACTATCGAGACGTTCTGGATTAATTCTAGAAATCTGAAAATGAACCGCAGGAAAGAATGTCTCATTATCACGCGTGACACTGGGCAGCATATAAACCTGTTATTCTGATGGCAGAGGCACATTATACTTCCACGCGAGCTCGGAGCGGTCGGCCTCCACGCGACATATCCAGTGGAAGCCTCATAAAAAGTGGTGAGTGTGCAAAGCTGTGTTCATTGTGATTCCTAGCGTTTTCTCTGTTTGGTTATGGAGGTATTTTGCCGAATAGATTGCTGTCAACTTGGCCTTTCCAGGCTCTGAGAAAGTCGAAGTCCGCCGAAACGCCAGCTTATTCGTGGACAAAGAATAAAAATAACACCTCACGTTTGCTCAACAAAAATACGAAGAATTACTTGATCAATATCGAGGTTAACATAAAGTCGGCCGTGGGACTAATTGCTACCTTTCTAGTCGAAATTGTTTTTCTTGGAGACGGCACGAAATAACAGGGATACTTCCTAATAATTTACTGTTTTATTAAAGAACCGGTGCCTGAAGAAGACTTTAATATCCGTCATGAGCAGTGCCATCTCATATGGTAATGGAAAAACGTGGACTTGTAATTATACCTTAAAGAAGATGCTTAGATCAAGCGATATTAAATTCGCGCTAAAATCTCGCCCTCGCTGACTCAAACAGTCGCCAAAGTGCCAAAACGTCACCGAAAACCGCAGATTTTCCCCAAAGCTGCTGACGAAATTCCCCATTGATGACTCATATAAGCGAACTGCCACATCTTTTTTGTCGTGAATGAAAGTTGTCCTTGGTAACTAAGAAAACCGACGTCATAGTAGGGACTTCCGCTGTAGTGGTACAAAAACCCTTCAAATTTACCGATGAGCTTAACATAAACCTTTTGGTATCGGTTATTTGCTAACCTATTACACCACGTTGAGCCGCCTTCTAAATCAAAGCCAGAACTGTTTTTTTTTCCAAATAAAAACGTAGAGTTGTCAAACCTCCCAAATCACTACATGTGACCAACAGCATAGTAGACAGACAGATAAGAAACTGTAAAGATTTCGGATGAATACAGACTGTATTTTGTTCTAAACACCGCCTGTATAAATGGCTAACAGCTTCTAACCTCTGTAGTCAAGCGTTCCGCTACATTTTGCCATGGTACCGTTGGCTGCAGGTATGGATATGAAGATATCATATCAGGCAACAAAGGCGAGGGAGTAGCCTTAAATTTTACAAAAGACCATTATTGACGCAAAATAAATCTTGACTTTGTCTATTATGGAACCAATACGTTCCTATTAAAAATCTTGCTGATCCTAATTCCAAGAAAACCCTTTTGTTTTCAAAAATTATTCCTCACATAACTTCTAAAGCAAAGAAAAAGTGAAAATGAGTGGAAATTCGGAAATATATGAAGTGTTCGTTATTTACGTCGGTAGATACACTACTCAACGTCCTAATAAATTTATTTCATCCGATATGAAGTTAGTAAGTACGGTCCACCGTCACTGTTTGTGGGGGCCCCAGCAAAATCTCCATTTTTCGCAGATTTGCTGGTTAAGCTTTTGTGGTTCACTGGAGTCCCGAGGTCAGTCTGGCCAAAGTCTCCCCAGGTTGCCTCCATCACAGGCAGACGCCGCCCTTGTGATCCTGACATTTGCCACAATGCGATTAGTTTGACACCAAGATGATGGTGGATCCTCGTAATGGTTTACTCTTAGCTGGGTTTCTTGATGGAAACGCCGGACTTCTCAGCTAAGGAGACCCTGTCGGGGCACGAATCCCTCGCTGCTAATCGCAGCCCGACACCCAGGAACACCTCCGTCACGATAAACCGTCAAGAGGCATTCCAGATATTGATGTCGATTTTTCACCCTTCAATTACTGCCTATTCTTTTTTTAATGGCAAGCTATTATGTGAAATGCAAACATAAGTGCGCTGAGATATGAGCAGAGTTCTGAACTCCGAACGAGCTTCGAACCCGTGATTATTTATTCCACGAGCTCACGTATCATCCGTTGCACCAATCGACCGTTTGCTTTGCCCTTCTCTCAGCCAGTTTTTTACTCTAACGGTGTTATCGATCCTGCTTTATTAAACATATGGCCGAGTTCTGTTAATATCTCAGAATGTTTGTGATAGATATCGATTTCTAAGTTTCATACTAAAACTTTGTTAAAAAAAACACACCTGAAGAAAATGAAGAGCCAACATATTCAAGTGGTACGAAGAGAAAAGACCATGACGACTATCTTTTAGTTGAGCAGCTTTGAAAAATGAATTTATCCAATGTATATTAATTGGAACGATCATGCTGAACTGCAGAAGAAAATTTGTCCTTCTTATACGAAATAACGTTAAAAAGCCCGACTATGCTAGTCACAAACCTCAACACAGGTCCTTACAAAGAGAGAAGAGCGAATGGACGGAATATTGTTGAACTGGAGATCGACATTAACACCATCACAGCTGCGAAACTTCAGTATAGGCACCTTAATAAACTTCATTGCCCTAACTCTATGCTGTTTGACAACTACTCACGTTGGAAGATACCAGTTGCTGAATTGAGTTGGGATCCACCAATTTCCTACTCCTCAAAATATCGGCGACAGCTTTCATTTGGATCCTGAAGAGTTTCAGAGAAGTGCCGCAATGTCCCAGTTAAAAAGCCGACATTTTCAGTGCATCAAAATACTTTCTAAAATGTTGGTCTTTTTTAAATTTCTCATTGAATATCGATTGCTTCGCTTCCTGGTGGTCTGTTACGAGTACCTAAACTAAGCAATGAAGCTAGTATGGACCTTAAAACCTAAGAAAGATACCAGAAAAAACCCACAATGTCAAGGTCTGAATTTTTGCTACCTAAGCCGTTCACGCTACTTCCAATAGGCACCACCACTTTTTCCGTAGTCGATAAAGCACTTCTCAACTTGACCAAATATTTAACAATCTAAATAGCAACATTTAGAAATGTATCGAAATCCTACAATTATCTAATAACAGGATAAAGCTCTCTGCGTTGACCAATCCTTGAAGCATGCGCCATGTATTCGACTTCATTAGGCATCGTTTGGAAGTGATCGAATGTATATCTGGCCTTAATAATGACTCAAGGTGGCCTAGCGATGTATCAAGACAGTACTACTATCCTCCCAGACAAGTCTGGTACCAATTTGCCGAACCCGGAAGGATGGAAGGCTTGGCGAACCATGAAAGCCGGCATCAACTCCACGGGTGTGTTGCAAGACGGCTCCGACCACTGCGCCACACGTGCTCAATTATCTAATAAAATCAACAAAGTACGAATAGTGGAAAGTAGGAGTTCATGACTAAATTGAAGAAGTAGGAACTAGTCTTACATTGAGACCATTACTGAAAAACAATTGTACTCTTCGCCTTTGCGCTTTTGAGAGCTCCAAATTCCATCGAATAAGGCATTTCCGATGCTTATGGATAAAGTCGGTGCTGAACTGATAGTTAAGCGCATTAGTGATGGAGTCCGGTAGAGAAGAAATGACTAAAACAGTGTTGGCGAAGAAGACAGAAAGGAACCGAAAACACGAAGTAAGCAAAAATGATCTACGTACCTTTTCGCATTAAACAAGGAGCCGAATGCATTAATGTCATATAAAACGTCTAGTACTGTCTTAAAACAGTAAGTAACTTCTTCAAGAATGTGATTCACTCTACGTTTTGCGACGACCAGATCTGGAACGAATTTTAAATCAAGAGACTGCATTAGAATGGGCTCGACCTTCAAACACTGCCTACAAAACGTCACTGTTCCTTAGATTGAAGAAGGTGAATAACGAGAGAGCTGGACCTTCCGGAGCTGAGGCGACACCTTATCAACGGTGGCAAATCAATGGACACGAAGTCAACCAAGCATGACTCTTTGGAACCACTTGAAATTGAGTCCAACAACTGCACGCAACATATAAGAAGGAAGTAGACTAGTGGCCCTGGCAACGGGATACCCGCGCTCTGCTACCCTGAGCCAGTGTTCGCACCTCTGCTTCAGCAGACTTCTTTGTGTCCTAACGAAGTTTCACTTTGTGCGCATACCACTTGTTTACCTGTAATATTTCGTAAGCGTGCGCGTGGCGCAGCGTAGACATGGGATCGATCCCAGTGCCCCTAGCCAACCTTCCATCCCTCCGGGGTTAGCAAATTGGCAGCAGACTAGTTTGGGATGCACTGGCTCAATATATTGGTAAGCCACCGCAAGTCATCGTGAAGGCCAGGTATGCGTACAATTAGCTGCTCCAAACGATGCTTAACGAAGTCGAATGCATGGCGCATCTCTCACGGATCGATCAATGCCGAGAGCTTTATCTTTTTTATCCTTTATTTCATAATCCCTAGAAGAGAGTTCTTACTAAGCAAAATTTTAATAGGTAGACCAACTCCAATTATTATCGGAATATCCAGAAGGAAGGAGACATAGAGTTAACGAAACATTATGAGCGCATGCTAATTATATCTACGACGTTCCATTAGCAAAACATGAAAGCCATTTACTTTACAATGCTGGTGCAAACATGAGACCAGGACTGAAGAACACCAATCCTTCTCAATTGCCCCAATCATGGTAGGAAGGTGTACCTGGGTACCGTACCAAAGGCAGCCCATGCTCACTAGTGCATCGGAGTCACCTAAGCCGGGTATGCTCGACATCTGCATTCGGAAACGCGTTTAGGAGTGGACCGAAACCAGATACGGCCTCTGACCTCGATGAAATTACTCAGAAGATGGTAATCCTCCAATGAACAAAAGCTTGATGCCCTTGTATGGCCTTACCGGGTTGTTCTATCCTTCGTAAAAAGGATCATTAAAACATACACCCAAGTATAGGCGAAAATCGTTTCGTCTAGGAACGTTTTTGCAAAGTTCATCTATTATAATCCGCTTCACAAGTTGTAAGCTGGAACCTAGTCACAAAAATGGTACGTAGGCCAACTATGTGTACTCAAATCTTCTAGTTACCAAATGTTAATCAAACATAAAGGATAAAGCTCTTGGCGTTGATCAAGCCCTAAGGGATGCGCCATGCATTCGGCTTCATTACGTATCATTGGAGGCAAATGAATGAATACGACACCGGAGGGATGGAAGGCTTGATGGGTATTCGGCACGGGAATCGATCCCATGTGCATTTCAGGGCCTTCCGACCACTGCGTTACACGCGCTCCTACCGAATGCACATAGCACTATAAAAAAGACTTCGTGTTTTTTTAGGGGCATGCTGCTACTTTTCACTATATGTTGCTATGGTCAGCAATACAAACACATAACCGGAATTGTCTTGTAACTTATATTGCGTCTATTTTGGTGGTTTTTTATCCCGGCTCATTCCACGCGATAACCATGATTCATGATTGGTACAGGAACGAAATAGCATTCGTACATCAGTCGAAGCACCAGTCAATGAACTACTAGGAAAGCCAATTTTCCGCACATTATTAATTGTTGCTAACAGTTTGCCACAAACCACCCTGATATACCATCTGCACGAGCAATCGACTGGGTAGAAAACTGCAGTAAAAAAAGCTCTCTGTGGCAAAAATAACTGCAGAGAACGAAATGGATTGGTTGGGAAACACCGTCCACCTTGTCCGCTCCACCTCGCATTTATAGCCAACTTTGCACCTCGAGTATGCTGTCTTTATCATCGTAGAGGCGATCTACTGAACACTTGGCGTACACAATGACTTGCGGGAACCTATCGATGTATTAAGTCAGTGTTTCTATCCTCCCAAACAAGTTAGGTACCAATTCCTCAAACTCGTACGCACAGCCAGCTTGGTTAGTTGGAAGAGAGGGACTGAAGAAACGACCGTGCGTATTGCATTAATACCTCTAACCAGTGCATGTGATCCTTGTCATTCATCCACAGATCAGGAAAGCTATTTACTGTATGTACGGAATAAACTATTTCTCGGACGAGTTTGCTAATCAGTGCAGAGGCCGTTGCTGGTGAAGACGGAAAAAAGAGCGAGAGTCCCACAGGTAATGAGAATACTAAGAGCGGTTCCACTACCAGCAGCGTCACGTATAAACTCAGCTATGACTGCCTTTGGTTCACAGAGCACCATAAAGACTGTCGCTAACGAAAAGAATAGATATGTTTGAGATAAAGGCGAGATGGAAGCAGGAATTGATTTCAATTCACAGCTAGTGCGTGGTCAAAAGAGACGTAAATTGGATTCAGTTAAACATTGGGACCCTAGCTCCTAACATACTCTCACACTGAAAAAATTGTTGAATGCGGAGAAAAATACCTGCAATCGACAGAATATCAGATGACTAACCAGTTATCTCACCGCTGAGGATCTGAAGAAGGAGTACGACCTGCAAAGGGAAGCCCTTGAATCGGGCTAGCCCTCGGCCGGCGAAACCGTCTATGTCTCGGAAATCGGCAAACTGGTGGAAGAGAGCATCCCTTGGATCCATAAAGACCGGCAATTCTCAGGTGTGATGAATGAGGACGCTCTAACAGAGCTGTAGGATTTCAGAAAGGACTAGATTGAACAGCATACGACAACCTTTAGACATGAAGACAAACCTCAACCAGAAACCGAATCCACACATAAATCTGAAGACCTGTTTGATTGGCCAATGCAAAACAAAGACGGAAAAAAATGATGAGATCTCAACAATACGTCGAGACTCACAGAAATAAATAGAAAAAATATAACAGGCAAGTAACACATCAAAACCATCGACGACCGTGTAAGAATCATCACAGAAGACCAGCGGGTGTAATTCTACTACTCAAATATCCTTTCCAACTGCATGCAGCTAACTGCCGTGGGCCACAAACACAGCCACTGGTAATGTAGATGATCGTTCAGGAGCATGATTTCATAGGATGCCTTTTGGAGCACGCTCCGCTGTTCCTCTTGTCCATTGCCCAACTTTTATGATTATGTGATCACTCTGTTTCGTTTTCGATGTGTATTCCTCTACATTTCGTAAACGATATTTTTGAACGTCCGAACTGCATATCCTGTCCTGGAGTTAAATGTTGTGGTTACATTTCATTATTCATCGCTCAGGCAGACTTTGGCAAGGCTGACTCGGGACTTCAGGGAAACACAATGGCATGACCAGCAAAACTTCGAAAAAACGGAAAAAATGCTGGGTTCCGCAAAACCAGTGAAGACGAGCCAATCAATTATCTAACTCACCGCTCAAGTGCTCTGTGTGGAGCTCAGAATTTTTGAGGCGGTTGAGGTGTTAATCCACGTCTTATCTGCATATTAGAGCTTTGGTGGGTCCGTTGAGTGAAACGCCTTAATGTGAAGCTTTAGATTCCGTGAACAGCAGACTTTTAAGCTAACTAAAAAGTTAGAATATGGCGTATGCTGTTCATTTTCTGCATAAATCCTACCCCACGTTGTTTTCCTCGCTCGTCGAAAGCAACAGGCATACGTAGGAACTTGCCTGTGCAATCACAAAAAAATTCGATTTATTTACTACATTAGCATCAAGGATTCTTCAGCAAGTATGCTTCACTCTCATTTAGGCGAAGTCTCATCCTTTTTCCACCTCGTTGAGCATCTCGAGCATTCTCTCTGCTTCACTAGTACTCGGAACGATGACGACAGTGTGGAGTAGACGAAGCTTTGCATGGAACCATAACAAACAAGTAGCCTTGGCGAAACGGTGTTCCTTGCCGCAAACTTTTGCTTATGGAAATGGATAGCGATGAACATTAGAGCAGCATCTTCGTAGAAGCTATGGTATCAGTCAGCCAAAATTCCTTTTCCTCTCACTTCATGAGCGTTGTTAAGATGAAAAGTATTCGTTTCGAAGCTGTGGAATACCGAGTTGTGCTCTCTCAGACAGGATGACCATGTAAAAGTAGTTGACCACCGGTTAACGATGTTTTACTTTCCAAAAAATGCTGTTATATTGTTTGTCAGAAGTGCGTGAAGCTCTTTTTTCGACAAGAAGGAAATCAGCTGTGATGTTATCGATTTTAACAATAAAGCCTCCTTCTAAGCTCATGGTCGAGGCAAACAATCCTGGAAGGATTTTTTGACAGCTGGGGATTTTTGAGAATAGGCTTGGAAACTTGTGAGGAAAAAGAATTTGTAGAATGTTTTGGCATCAATTTATTACCAAGCACGAGATTATGGGAAGTAATACTACCTTCTTCATCAGAAGTAAAAAACGGAATATGAAATTCGCATATCTCCGGACGGCATTTGTTTAGACCGTTTCTTTTTGGGAAGCATTCTATGATTTTTTTCCTTGTCTATACCGACATGAGTCCTGCAAAGATCGTGCTCGTGCATTCAGAATGCATTCCCAGTTGTGTTAACTGTACTGCAGTAAGATGAAATACCACTTTCAATCTCTTCAATCCCTCATTCGTGATAGTCAAGATGGTATGCGAACTTGTTAATCGAAGAATTCAGGCGCAGTCAACACAGTTTTTAGAAACCTTGATGAGCAGATCTTACCCTATCGGAGGATAATGCTTCATCTGTTAGTTATGTGGAGAACGGATCCCATTCAGAATATTCTTCTCATTCATGAACTTATGTCTCCATCACTGATGATGACTAGACTTCTTTTCCAGCTTACAATTGAATCACGTCATTTCAAGGAGAAAGCGGTGGTTGAATCCAACTAGAATGATGACACCAAAGAGTTCTAAAGTATGCTGCCACTTCTGTTTGCCATAATATTCCGTTCTCTGCATCAGTCGTGCCATTAGGCAGCTTTCATATTCAATTGCAACTTTTTGTCCCGTAAAACCTACTTCCTGGGAGAGAAATCCTGTGGACATGCGTCCACAATAGTGAGTTCCAAATGAGCAAGGCTTTTCAACCGTTTCAACCGTTTAGCTTTGTTAAATCTGTATTTAGTTTCATTGCCTGTTTTTTTTCCCTAGCAGATTTCGTTGCGGCTTACATCATCTAGCTGGTCGTATAGCGCGCCTGATGAACTTCCATCTGCTGGACGAGCTTATGAACAACAGCTAGTGGTAATCATCCTCTTTTAAGGGTGGTTGGACCTCATGTGAGACGACACGATGCGCAACACACATGTGTGTGTGTGTGTGTGTTACGAAGCCTATGTCGTCGTCATTGCATAACGGGGCCTTTGTTCCATGAACGTCAGCAGTTCCATTATTTAAGGGAAGCATGTAGATTCTCCCACTTCTGTCTCCTGCACGGCGACTAGAATTTCGTACATCATGTGACCTCAAGAAGAACGTGAAGAGCGGTGTCAAAGGTGTTCTATGTGAAGGGTAAAGATCACTCTCCATTGTGACATGGGTGCCTGGTTCTGATTCGTTTCCATCGACTTCCTAACTTGAGATATTCTGGCCCCCTAGTTCACAGCACATCATGTACGCTGTCGTCGTCCCTTGTGAATGGAAAGAAGATAACAGGGAACCTTCTAATGACAATAACGAGTAAACTGAAACAGTTGTAATTTCAATGCATATTTTTAATTGGAGTTAGGATAGGATATCGATAAAGACGACTCTGTAATGTCAATTTTAATGAAAGAAGTAGTTATCAACTATGCTGAGATATCTGCAAAACTACAGACCGCAAGTGTGTACGACGGAGACCGAACACGCTGTTATTTTTTTCGTGGGCTAACACGCTCACCACAACACCATGCACGTCCTTCGTTTCGCCTTTCTCTACGCCAATTTTCTGTACTTGTATATATTCAAATTCTTACACTCTTCACGAGTATATATGAGGTTGCTAACAGAACATCTGAGTAAGGTCCTAGAGAATTTAATCATCATAACCTGCAGAATAATAGCCTTCCGAGACAAACTCGATGCTGATCATAGATTTACCGAAAGCTATTGGACCTGGGTTTCCATCGCAAACAAAACACATTTGCTACCCACACCTTTCATTCGTCAATTTTGTAGATAAACAGAGACTCTTATGAGCACAAAACACAACTGAAATGGCAACGAGGCTTACCACAGTCCAAAGTAAGTGAGTACAACAATGTGAATGACGAGAACAATGCAAAAACACCTAAACATAGGCCTTAATTGTTCGACAATATGTGTCCTTCAACCATATTTGACAGTAATTACCAAATTTCCTTCAAACTTCTATCATTCTTAAAGAGAACACCTTTTTGCCGGTTATACAGCTGTTACACTACCTAGTAAAAAACCTTTTTTTAAAAAACTAAAACAGAAGTCGCTGTAAAGGGCGTGCCGTCAAATAAGGCGCAGCGCCCGAAATCGCACATCCCGTCCGCGACGAGACGGTCAGGATACACCACTCTTGTTTGTAATTTTGTGCTATTGGATGAGATCTGAATGATCTTTGTTTTGCGTTGAGTTTCTCAATATATGTGGCAGTCATCTTCCGTATCGACAACAGTAGTCGCAGTTGTATCGATTTTGAAAATTGGCGCGCGTAGCGCAGTGGCCGAAGGCGCTCTGAAATACACATAGGTTCAACCCCTCGTCCCAGGCCCACCAAGTCCTCCATACCTCCGAGGTGGGCAAATTGGTACCGACTTGTCTGCAAGGATATCAGCACTGGCTCGATACATCGGCAGGCCACCGCGAGTCATTGTAAAAGCCAGATATGCATTCAATCACCTCCGACGGTGCTTAATGAAGTCGAATGCATGGCGCATTCCTCAGGGATTGATCAACGCCGAGAGCTTTATTCGTTGTCCTCCATTGATTTTGACGTCCGTCTTTTATTTCTTCCCAGCAAATTGTGGTTTCTGTGGTGACCAGCCTAATTGTGGGGTCAATTTGGTTATGTGCATAACTGTTAAACTAGGTTGAAACCTGATGGTTAAAGCACTTAATGAGAACGTCAACATGACCTTTTGCTTTTCAGGTTCAACACGTGACTGCCTTTTTTTCTGTGTTCTGCTGTGTAGAACACCTTCGAGGATCGTTTTGGAATGGTGGTCACGTCGTGCCCCTCATGGGTAGGAGACGTCGTGTGTCGTCTATGGGGAGAGAGAGGCTCCGTCTTTGACTTGTCTTCGCAGTTGCGAGAACAGCTTATCGCCATTAAGCCCGAGTCCGACGAAATTCGACTCCTTGCACGTGGGTTTCTTTTCGGTTTGGCCAATGTTTACATAGCGAATGAGCTTACAATTAGTTCATATATCATGTCCAACGAAAGCAAGTCTTTATGTACACCTTACAGTGGTTGATTTTAATCCAGTCTGTTAAATGTACATTGCGTTTTAAGTGGGATTGGAATTGTAAGGGTTACAGAACTTTCTTTCAATTATTTTAAATCCTATCAGCGTTGTTACTTTTTATTTGCTGTCTTTTTTTTTAATGGCAGGGTATTATATGAAGTATAACCACAATGATGCTGAGATGTTTGCAAAACTGTGGTCTGATGGTGTCTGCAGTGGAGACCGACCACGCCATTATCGTTCGCAGCGGTTAACACGTTCACCACGACACCATGCGAGTTCTTCGTTTCGCCTTCCTCTCCGCCTATAAAGTATTAAGATGGCGGGTGATAACTGATAGCACCTATAGCTCTTTTCACTTTCCATGCTCTAATATGTCATCTTCCAATTAATGTTTATAACTTAAAGAGTAACATTTTACACATTCGAGAGCAAGCGGAGCTGCTCTCACTAGACTTTTTAGATCAAGATACCCCAGATTGTAAACAAACGTTCTACTTATTAGAAGCAGTACTCATCAGTTATTTTTAAAGTGACTTTTGTGTTTTTAAACGCATATTTTTTTTTATCAAACTTTAATTTTATTTGTTGTTTATTTTTAAGGTTGGTTTTTATTTCTAAAAGCAAAATTGAATAGCATTCTTTAAACGAGGGTCAGCTTTTCAAAACTTCCTCTTTGAATCAACTGTTGTTCGTTATGTGTTCTCCATTGTCTGCTTTACCATCTTAAAGCAATTATATCTTTTTTATTTCTAGTGTAATCTTTAGAAAATCTGTAGAAATGCTAGTGTAATTCCGATTTCTTTCGTTCTTTCGTAATCCTGACCTACGTGGTGTCGCTCAGGTGTAAAGAAAGGATTTTGCTTCGACTGTAGAAATCCTTGTCACCATGGCATGTTAGCTGTGTGAGTCCATATCTCCTCTGCACTGAAAATTCTACAGTAACAAGTGCACGAGAACATAGGTTATTCGATGTCCAAGGCGACTGGTCATGATCTTTTATTTCTTCCATTTCTCCCTCCAGTCATTTTTTATGTCCGCTTCACATCTTAAACATACATGCTATAATTCTACGTATGTAGATGCCTGGATGGCTCGTATTCACGAGTTGCATGAGTTAAGCACGCTTGGATGTTCTTCGTTCAAATGTCGTCCATTGCGGTGCCTACTTCGAGCATGGGCACATCCACAATGGTTATTCTTTGTTTCATATATCGTTTCCAGATTGATTTCACCTGGAGTGCAGTCCACAGTTTTCTATCTTTTTTATTTACTACCTATTCTTTTTGGTGGCAGCGTATGTTGCGAAATATAACTTGTGTAATGCTGAGATACTTGCAAAACTCCAGACTGCAGGTGTCTTCGGTGGAGAACGAACACGCTATTGTCCTTTCCGGGGAGTAACGCGTTCACCACCACACCGGTTTTCTATCTGTTGCGCATCCAGCCTTTGTCTTTGCTGCATAAAAAAGCGCTGAGACAAACGTCGAGTCAAGGAATGGGCGGGGCTAGTTGATAGCTTTTGTTAGAGGCTCGAACACAAGCCGTACTGCTTCTCTGCTTGCATAACTTCGTTGAGTTCACTGAATATCAACTCTTCTCTTTTTTTTCCAAAAAATGACGATTTAGTTAGCAAAACAAAGATCTGACAATGATTTTCCACCAATGTCTGTGTCGTCGTCACAGTTCAGCGAATTGTTTCCTACTTTGATGAGAAAATGCACAAATTTAGCAAGGTAATGTCGACTAATCGGACCTCTTTCCCTATAGGGGTGGTATGAGCTCGACGGAAAAGTTCGAAAAGAAGTATTCTCGTAGTGCAGTTATGGTTATGCTTGCAGTCAGTTACGATCTTACTTATGGTAAGGCAGGTTCAACCCTTGATCGACGTTGGAAGAATTGTATGCGTTTTGCTGCTGTCAAACACTTCATTTATTTGTCTATTTATTTGTTCATTTATTTATTAATAGCGTTACCCAACATCAAATATGTCACACTATGTGGATCCCAGTACCTCCTGCATTCGATTCGTATCCTCGCATCCACTAATCGCAGTGCTCTTCAAACCTTCTTATGGCGTTTGGATTCGACTACTACTTGACGATTTCCGTTTTTGTCACCCATGCCGTTTGAATGCTTGTCGAATCGACTCTCAGGGTTCTATACTGAGATAACATTGATAGGGCGTTTCCATGTCGATTAGATAGAGCTTGGTTCGCATCCGGTTGTTTCGAAAATCCCATCTGTTGCACTCTTGGGCAGGATGACCGTGCACAAAGTTTCCCAAAGTTTTGGGATCGCTTCTTAAAGTAATATTTTATGTGTGCAAGAAGCTCAGCAGTGATGCGAACTGATCTTGTGTCTGCGTTTTTCTTAATATTTTCTATAGCAACTGGAAGTTCAGTGGGACTGTTATGTTTAACGGGGATTTTTGAACCCAGAGCAGAAAAATCGTGTGTAACTTCTTTATTATTTCCGTGTCATTGTTGGAGGTGGTGGTAATCCCATCTTTCATTGAGGTTGATTACGGGGGCATTATATTCATACAGGTCGCAAAGCAGTTCTTTAGACTGGTTCTTTCAGCTGTGCCCAGTGGTTTTTTTGTGCCTGTGCTGAGGTAGGTTATTCGGCAATTACATGCGACTAGCATTTCTTGTCACCGTTGTTAGGTGTACTGCGATAGGATTAAACTTCAGTCTTCTTCTCTTTTTGAGCAAGCCCCTTAGTGGTGATGGTGATGCAATCCAAATTTAGTTTGGTGAAATGGGGTATGTTCGGCACTCCTGCGATGTGCAGCTTGTGGTGTTTGTCCAAACTTTCCTTGACATGCAGATTACCCGAGACAAGATTTCCGTTACAAGTGTTCCGATCATACACGAATTGTTCTTCTCCTTTTACCGATATTTAGTAGCGTAATTTTCCCTCTACGAATAAGAAGTCTCATTATCTAGTTGCCATATCGTTTTGCTGGTTTTGGATTTTTTTTTTTTAATGCCAACGTATAATGATCGGCATTGCATCTACTGGTCTAATGTTGTATTTACACAGTAGTAAGCAGTTTTTTCTAAGTGGTATTAAACGTGTTCGTTTGATTCTGAGCCGGTGACCTCGGGCAACATGAGATCTAATCTCTTATCACCTGTTTCCCTACTGCCGGTAGGCGAGGGCGCTTCATACGGGTTGTTTGTTGATTTCGGTTGAGGCATTTCGTGTTTTCTCGTGTCCTGATGTCAGCAGAACTGAAGCCCTAGGTCGTCAAGGTAGGTGGCCACCGGCCATTGTACATCAGAAAGAAGTTTGCCACTTTGTAAGTAGTTTGCTTCAAGGATTGAAATGATTCTTAAAAATTGCTTAATTCTAACCGAACTACTTCTGGATGGAAACATCAACTTAACGTGAGGAACTGCCTTAGCGCGGTAAATCGCCCTGCACATCATAGTTCTACACCTACGAAAACAGCCAAGACCAGACACTTAGCAACTAGTTTCATTATGGTGCTATGATGTCACGGATTCACTCCTCACTGAACTAGCGTTCACAGAGTGGCATTTTCATCGAATCTTTCCAACACTTCGTATTTTACGGGGATTAGGATAAAAGGTCAGCATTACTCTTAGCAGAGTTCCTTCCCTAGGACACCGTTATTCTACGAAATTCTATGCCTTTTGTGTGGGTATTGTAGAAGGTTTTGACTTCTTTAAGTCACAACAAGTGCTTGTGGCTCAAAGTTTAAGTCCTCTCAGAAACGCTATGTAAAGTGTAAACACATTTAAAGTTGGTTGATTATATGCTGAATAAAACGGCTGAGAGAAAGGCGAAACGAAAGACCCGCATGGTGTGGCGGTGAATGCGTTACTCACCGGAAAGGGTAATAGCGCATTTGTTCCCCATCGCAGACAACAGCAGTCCGGAGTTTTGCAAATATCTCAGAGTCATTGTGGTTATATACAAAATGTTTTCAAAAGCTGTTGCACATTATAACTCGGTAATTGTTTACAGAAGAGTTTTTCCTCACCGGTACTATGATGTCTGATCCTGACCGAAGGATGCTAGAATGTGTCAAAATGTTGTGCCACTCAGAGGTAACTAATTCGTGATGTGCACTTTTACACCCATTGCTGTAGAACAGAATTGCTTGGCTTTGACAGCTCATCTCCTGGATCGACTTGCTGAAAATAGTCACCGGATTTACGCAGTTCCAAAAGTCGCGTTGTGTAATAGCACTCTGTGATCTTCTGGAGTCTGAACTTCCTCATCTACAGTAAGTTGTAAAATGTTTGTTTGTAGTATAGTGCGTGATATATACACGTAAGTTGGATCTTATCCACAGATGCTCGTTCTCCCAAATAAGCGAATGCCTAGCAATGACTGAAGCCATCATTAACGTTTTCGCCTGGATTGTCGAAGGAATGCAGGTTAATTTGTTCCTTCTCTATAGGTAACTGTATTTTTGGTTGGCACCTAATTATAGTTCATTAGAGGAGTATTTGTAGTTCTGTAGAAACTTCGACGACTTTGAAGTGGTTGATGTCGAAAGTGCACTGCATAACACGTTTTCCTCATTTCTTAACGATCCGTTCGTGTTTCGCATTATGTCTTTCGCTACTAAAAAGTATTCTTGTAAGTCGATTCGTTACTTTTTTGTAATCTTTCATTAATTCATTCATTATCTTTCATATTCCATCTTCATCTTCCAGTTCACTCGATTCTGTCTTGCCCGTTAGTTGTTCTATGTCGTTTTAGCTGTGATCAAATCGTCAGTCGTAAACAAAATTTGCAATCTGCAATGTCAGAAAGTTGCTACTTCACCACAGAACTATGAGAAGTTACAGAACGATTTCTCAAGGTGTTATGTTTTCTTCTCTAAACTCAGAATATCCTTTGCATTTTGTCGATATATCTCTCAAATTCTTTTGATTTCAGGATATTCGAGCCCCTTACCTATGAAAGCTCGGAGTTAACAATCAATTACAATTTTGTAGGTGGCATCCCATTGCAGACTTCTCGTTGAGCTATAAGTGTGCTAATTTTGGCGATGTTTCAGCGTCGATCTGGCATACGGTCACTTACGGCCGTATTTTCGTGTTTCAGAGTTCTTGCCGCTGTAGAAGAGGTATCATTTGGGCTGTCATGGACTTCCAATATGTTCTATATACTGAATAATAATTCGTTCAGGTTGCCGATACAATGCTTTTGTTTGGACAGATTAACGCCATCAGCCACCACGAAATAGTTTCTGATATGTTGCATGCGTCATTCATGATACTGGTATGAGCTTTTCTCATCTCTTCTTAAGAACTTATATTGTAAGAAGAACTACGTTAAGATGATGTACGTAGAATTGTTCTCTAGGCATAGTTTCGTTGCTTTTTTGTTTAGTTGGAAGAACAAGAAACCAGGGACAATTCGAAGTCGTCCATAGAGATGTTCTTCTACGTGAAGATGCCACGTGTCTGGGGTGCGATGATCAGACTGGGCATGAAGCCAGAGAGCGTGGTCAGAGGTGTCCAAGATATGCTTTCTGATTGTCGACAGGTGAAATATCGGTCAAAAATTGATTATGCTTCATCTTCACTTCTGAATTTTTCAACATTATCATTTTAATAAAACTGCCTAAAGAGAAAACCATAGTTGAGAACATATTTTGACTTTGTTTTGGGAGATTTAAATTGGTTTTACTACAGGTAATTGACAACGTTGACTCAGTTGTGAAGGATAACACTATTCGGGCAATCGTACGACAGTTAATATCCGAAAGGGTTATGTCTGAAGCGGATGGAGAGCTATTGATCATCCAGAGGTATATTTGCTCAGTTTTAATGTTTTTTAGAATGGAGTTTCACAGTTTTTCGTTATAGGAATGAGCAGTTAAAGATGATCCAAGGTTTATCATATTTAACTCGTGACGATGTGCAACGACAAACTCAAGTTGCTGTGGTCCTCAGTGCCATTCAAGCCAGACACGTTATTGACAAGTTGTGGAATATGCAAGTAAGAGGAAGTCAACAATTTTCGGTAGAGTTTTTTGTTCCGGTTAAAAGCTTTCGACTTTTAGGAAAAATTAATGACTGTTCTTACACGACTCATTGGGAGTGGTGGCTATGCCTTTGATGCATTTTGCTCGTCATATGGTCTAGAAGGTACACTAGGAGAAATGAGTAGTAAACTTGCAAGGCATGTTGTGCTGAAGTAATTTTTAAATGGAGGTTTTTATCAAATTTAACACGGCTTGTCTTTTTAGTCTGAATCTACTATCGGAGTCTCCTTCAAATGTATGTGTAGATCGGAATATGACATTCGACTTGACATTTACCATGCTGACAAGAATCGTCTACAAATACAGTAATCTAGTATGTCTTGTTTTGAAGAACTATTTTTTAAAAGAGTTCATTAAGACAGTGCGAGATTTCATGGTTTAGACTCTTGACGAGCTGGTAACGGACCCGAGAGGAGGACCCGATAATACAGCTTGTTCATTGTGAGTACCATTATGCTCACTACTCTGTTATGGTTTACCTACTACATAGTTTAGCTATCAGTGGTCTTCTCGGTATGTGAAGCGAATATCTTCTCATGCTCAGGATGCATCCGAGAGTGAATTGTTTTTCATTCCTCTGGAGTTGAAGGCGGCTTATAAAGAAAGAGTCCTACGGTTGAAAGAACGCCAGCTTTTCTGGGATCCTATCAAGTAAGTGTTTTATTGTTGCTAAATAGTGGTGTTCTAGTAATTTTGTAGCAAAAAAGCAACGGTCTATTTGGTTGTTTTTTTAATGTTACGTAGTATTTACATACTAAATACATTCACATACATGGTCTGTTCCGACGGTTTGCCACGCCTTCGTGGCTAAGAGCTGTTCTTATGTGTTGGGCTGCGATGTACAGCAGGAGAATCCGCAGTGTCCCATGCTGAGAAGAAGTCAAGCGTTTCCATTAGGAAAGTTTCGCTAACAGTGAACCATTACCAGATTCCACCACCGTCCTGGTATCAAACTAGTCGCATGGTGAAAAATCTTCCTCTGATCCACAAGGACGGCGACTGCCTGTGGTGGTGACGAAGTGGGGCTGACTTTGACCAGGCTGACTTCAGGACTCCAGAGATCCACAATTTCTAAACTAGCAAAACTCCGAAACAGTGGACATTATGCTGGGGCCCGCACAACCACGGGGCATCCAAGTAAGTAAGTACGTAGTACTCTGTAAAATTTAGTGTTAATGTTTCCAAAGACTCTGCATTCTACCTTACGCTATAGCAGTTACGCCGTGGTTGTTGGTATCGTTTATTTCTTCATTTGGCAGATGCAATTATGGTCAGTTGCTCCACGAAATGCCGATCGTTGGCGAAGTGATATTGGATTTGTTTAAGGAAAGAAAACATATCGAAGAGGATGTATCAGTTAGTTTTGCTCCGTCATATTATCGTTCCCATACATATGGTGTTTTAAAACGCTCTGTTTAGCGTATATTTGCTGCATTCAGGAAAGCTAATTGTTTGCTAATTTGTATCATTCAGTGGTTGGAATGTCAGGTAGGTCGTCAATTTATGGCATTCGGTCAATTCAATTTTAATCATTCTTTTTAATGTGGTCGGGGGCATGGAGAGTTATTAACCCATTTATCTTTACTCAATAGCCTCGTAGAGATAAGTGACTTTAAAGATATAGACCTTGTTCTCTGGTTCTAAAGTGATTTTATTACATCTGAAGAGGCCGACTTTCTATAAGTCTCGGCATAAATAATCGAAATCTCGATGTATAAATGGTCTTCCGAACTGCCCTTGTTTATCCGAGGTTTCATATAAGTTGTCGCTGAAGCGTCAGCCACCGAAATTTTTTTTGTGCCAGGGTTTAAACTTTCTGTTAAATTGTGCCTTTATTTTTTGTCATTTTAGCCTTCATCCGAAGCAAGGCGTCAAATGGCCCGTTGTATTAAGATGGTGCTGGAAGAGAGTGTTCCAGATGAAAAGGATGAGAAAGACAGGTACTTTTTTCACTTTTCAGTGTCATCGCCTGTTTTTGTACCTGTAATCATATATGTTACCAAATGCTCTACCGCGTATAGTTTTGTGTTCCTGCCCTTGTGTCTAGTGGCGGTGTGGTCAGCTTTTCCCACTCCCTCCCTTACCAGAAAAACCGAAAGCCAGGCCTTTTTTGTTGTCCTTTTCGCGCTTGAATCTGATTTTTAAATCCATTTTTTCTTTCTTGTGATTTTTTATGCCACTTTCCGCATCTTCTGTATTCTTCAGTGTGTCTATGATTTTGAACCAATTCTTTTGTGTTGTAAAAAAAAACATCCACCATGCAGCCATATTGATCTCCAGCTTTGCTAGGGTATGTGACTGTATTTCACTGTAAAAAAAATTTTAAAAAAAAACTCTTCTGTCCTCAACCACGATAGTGTAACCCTTCGATACTATTTTGTACGATGTGCGAAAAATATTCCACTGTTTTTTCTGCGTCCATTTTTTATATCCGCAGATCCGGTACCTTTGAATTATCAAGGCGATTGGAGATTAAACAATCCGTTTTTGGGCAAAAACTAGGTCGAATAGTCTATCGGCGGCCAATGATTGTTCCTCATTTCCGTTTGACTGCTCACTAAAGTGGTCAAAAAGGCATTGAATTCAGTGTAAAATATGTGAATTCTCGTGTGCTGCCTATGGAATAATCTAGGGGATGTGAATCGCAGAATAAAGACAAGGATGACTCCGGTATCAGTGGCGATGGTCGAACGACATGATGCGTGGAGTTGTCTCCATTTTCAGTGCAGTGAACCTAATGCTCTCGCTTGGATGCACAAAACGAATACACTTTTATGAATGTATCATGGCTAATATTTGGCGAGGCGACTTCTTATAGGAGAGACCAGAAGATGTGGACAAAAGATTTATGATCTATTAGACAGAAAATTTCGTGAAATAATGAAAAGGTTTAGTGTTCTGTGCTTTTAGATTACAATTGCTGAATAATGCACCATGATAAAGGGATTATCGGAGCTTCTCTTCAGTTTTTCTATCTGATCCTCTTGATTCAAAATAATGACCATATAAAGATTTAAAATGCTGTTGGCTCACTTTTTTCTGGTTGACAATACAACATGTGTTGGACCTTGCAAGTTGTTCATGAGCGGTTGATTTATGGATCCCGTTGACAGAAGTTGCAAAAGAGTATGCAGAGTGTGTTCCGTAAATTTAGCAAAGTTGTAATGATGGTAATTTTATGTAAATTTGGTACGAGAAGAGTATGTAGAACAATTTCCCGGTCACTATGATTGTGGGTAAAATGAAACAGATGTAAATTGTAAGAACTTTAGGTTTTAACATGAATCTTTTTGATAACGACATCTACAACATCAGTGAAAAATTATGAGAGTATGAGCTAAATGATATGTGATGTTCCCTCCGGTTCGATTCATCCATATTGATGAATGCACTCTCTGTTCACACATAGTCCTTCTACATATAGCACCTGTAATATATACGTTTCCTCAGTGATTCACAGTATTCTGCTAGTGTGCCTAAATTTCGTACCTCTGTGTGCCAACACAACAGATGCTAGAAACACACCGCCGTGGGATTAATATAAGACCAATAAATTCGTTAGCAGTTTCTTTTACAAATTATTGAAAGTAATGAAGAGCTTTTCATGGGGCACGCCTGGTACGAGAGCTGTATCCGAAATGTTTTGGCGGAATGAATAATTCTGGCCAATAGCATCCTGTGGGAAAATATCGGAGAAGAGTATGCTTTCGAGCTAATATATGTAGCTTATTCATTGGTATCAATACATGCAGATACGTCCAGATAGGCTCGTAGAGCCTTCGTTTGTTCTTCGTCCTAGTCCCATTTTGATAAACATCCTTCTAGTAGAAATGAATGAACTCATATTATGCATCTGATACGTTAACGGAGACAGGTATTTACTATAATCATTCTTGGTCGTGTTTAAGGTGGCTCTTTACGAGAATGGTATGTCGAAGACAGCTGGACGAAATGTGTGAATGCGATTCAGTTATTCCTCCAATGACCATTACATTAATGGCTATCGCAAAGAGGTCATTTCCGACATTACACAGGAGACAGGTGTCAGGAAGTTTTTTTCCATATACTTAGTTGTTTTTTAGACGGTTTTCTAGTCCGAGTTTCCTTTACCTTGATCTGCTGGTATACTTTTAGATACCTGATAAGGAAATGCTAAAGAAAGCATGGCTTTATGCTCAACGGCAAAACTGGGCAAGTCCAAATGTACTACGCCTAATCGATCATTGTAACAGAGCTGGAGCGCATAAGTCATGGTTTGAGGCAAGTTGCTGGGAAAGATATCACATCTCGTCAAGGTTTCCAGCCTCTTTTTGCTCATTTAATTTTCTTCTGAAAGGTTTATCCACTGCTTTGGTTTTGAATCTTTATGGATGTCAAAGGTTGGATGTGGAATTGTGCATGTGGTTCTAGTGTTGATGGGTTGGTGGACCCACTTTGTTGGTGGATACTTGTGAAACTACTGTGCCGTTATGGAAGTCCACTTCAGTCTTGTCCTTATATCGTTTTTTAACTATATGAGTTCTTCTTTCTTTTATGACACTACTTTAAGGTGTTCCACATGCATACTAATTTCATAATAATCGCATTACCTGCTGTGCAATACTTTTCTCTGTATGCTCAGGTTGTGTTTGTCAAGTAGCGACATTATTTCAGCACTTAGTTATCTTTTGTTTCATTTGCTTTCCTTTCCAGATCTTTTGTTGTTATCACTTGAGGTCTTCGAATTTGGCTAATACATCGTCCTCGATTAGAGCTTCTGCCGCGCTACAAAGATCGCAACCACAACGTTGGAAAATTTACTTTTATCCGTAAAGCTAGTGGCTGCCTACTGTGAAGACATGGGAAGCTCTGTACACGGCTTTTCGGCGTTTCACTGAGCGTATAAGACTACAAATCCCGAAGCCATGTCTGAAGTAATGTTCGATCACCGAAACAATTATCAGAAATATTAACACACCATCAGAAACACGACTTGTAAGGATGACGACTATAAGACAACGAAACGAATGCTAATCTCCGAGTGGCATTTAAAGGGATGTTATTTAAGAATTTACTTAATGTATTAGTAAATATGTGTTGATCTCATCGTCATCATCTGTTGTACACCCATAAGTACCATTCTCCTACTCCGTTGCTGCCACATGAGTTCTAACTGTGTGCGCGTGGTGCAATGGTCGGAGGCACCCTGCAATGTACACGGGGTCTATCCTCGCGACCAAGGCTCACCAAACCTTGTATCCTGCCGGGGTCGGCAAATTGGTACCAGGCTTGCCCGCGGGGATAGCAGCACTGGCTCGATACATCGGTAGGCCACCGCGGGTCATTGTAAAGGCCGGATATGCATTCAGCCACCTCCAACGATGCTTAATAAAGTCGAATGCATGGCGCATCCTTCAGGGATTGATCAGCGCCGAGAGCTTTATCCTTTTATTTCCCTCGATACCTCTTTTTTGGTTACGGTCTTTTTTAAGCAATATTACAGTGTTATTAGCAAATCAACGCTTAGAAAAAATGGTACCTCTCTAAATGTTGTATAAGCGTTTTATGTATTCGAATAGCTGTTTTTACATTTTCATTCCCCACTCGGAAAACAGGAGGATGCTGTTCTTTGGTTACGGTCTTTTTACGGTGTTTTTTAAGCAATATTACAGTGTTATTAGCAAATCAACGCTTAGAAAAAATGGTACCTCTCTAAATGTTGTATAAGCGTTTTATGTATTCGAATAGCTGTTTTTACATTTTCATTCCCCACTCGGAAAACAGGAGGATGCTGTTGAGGACCTTCTGGTGGATTGTTTCTTTGAAAATGGAGAGAGTTCTTGAAACAAGTTCTGTCTACATTTAAACTCCTCAGTACAATTCGACTTCTTCTAGGTGGATCCTTGCCGGGAGTCAGCGTAAATGTTGGGATTTAGTATACATATTTTAGTAATTGCTGTAAATTCACGGCCTGCTAGATTCTGTCGTTTGTGTGTTAGGTCTCCCAACGGATTACTGCCTCATGGCTGGGAGGTGTTCCTAGGTGTCTTTCTGCGATGTGATTCATCTCACCAGCAACAACTCCCAAGTTGAGATGGAGTCTGGCCTTTCCATTAGGAGGCCCAATTATAAGAGTAAACTAATACGAGGACCCAGCATCGTCCTGGTATCAAATCAGTCGCATAGTTTCAAATCTCCCTCTTATCCACAAGGGCGGCGACTGCTTGTGGTTGTGACGACCTGGGGCAGACCTTTGCCAGGCTGATCTCGGGACTCCGGGTAGCCACAATGGTTAGACACCAGAACTCCGAGAAAATGGAAATTATGCTGGGGACGCACAACTATTGAAACTGAGCCTTCTGAGTAAGCGTCTGTTAGGTCACTATATCATGCGCTTTTTTGGAAGTGCTGTGGTACACTGTATGGTTATCGCTATGTTTTTAGAATTTTCCTTATGCACCTGTTTTCCATTAGTGTAGAAAAATGAGTAGATATTGGTCAGCAGTTGTTTATTGTTCATCTCATTCCAATTTTACCCCGACTTCATCTTTGTGAAGAAGGACATTCTTTTTGTGTTAATAATGGAGCGTGAGCTGTCTTCGATTATCAGTCCTTTTGGAACATCTGGGACACGGCCGGACACGTAATGCGTATGAATGATAACCGATGGACAATAGCTGTTAGTGACTGGATTCCTCGGGATGTCAAACGTACTGCAGAAAGACCACCGACTCGATGGTCAGAGTTCTTCACGAAAAGCCTAGAAGAAAGATATGATGCTCGACGAGTCCCTAAAGCGAGCAGAACCCACTGGACTACTCTTGCACGCGACAGGGAAAAATGGAGGATTTACTGGCGCCCGCTCGAGTCATTCGACGATCAAGGGGACTACGGGTGATACAGGTGGAACATCTAGCAAGCAGTTGTTACAGTTCATTCATATGGTTGGTGACTTATTTCATAATGGTTAAAAAAGGTTCATAAATTTAAGATTATGGACGATTTCGTTATCCGTTATACAAGTATAGTACTTATGCTCTTAAGGTCACTCTTCGCAAACATCCAAAAAACACCGGGACGATTTCCTAGCTCCACTTAGCTCTCACTCTAATGCTACTTTCCTTTGTTGTTCGTTCCGTTTTCACTAGAAAGCCTAGTACAGATTTGTGACCTTAGACCATGAATGAAAATATTTGGATTCTCGTGGTAAGCATCAAATTTTGAACCAAGGAATCAGTTTCTGATACCGTTGTTGGAATACGGAAGAAGCATGTGAACGATGATGAGACTGGAATCTTTGGCCTTTGAACAATGATACTTTAACAAATTGAGCTTAAGTTGACGGAAGACCAGAATCGACATTGCTAGTAGTTCAGAGTTGGGTATACAATGCCCTCTTTAGAAAAGAACACTATTATCACGTCTGCTGAGTTATTGCGTGCTTGACGTGATAAACGACTTGAAACAAACGCAAGGATCTTCATCTATGGCAACATTGGTTCCATATCACTGAAAGAAAATTGGAAGCTACTTTGAATTGCCAAATGTTCAAAGAAACAATGCTTCTTTATAAACAAAGCGAAATATCTTCGTTTCAGTTTTATATGCATCACATGATGAAACTTCGATGTCCAGACGTCATGGATCGTGCTATTGAAACGATTTGCGCTTGTCTGCTTCTGGAACCTCAGGAAACACTCATCACCGCATGCGTGGTAAATTTTGCACAAGTATCAAGAATTCTCTTTTCTATGGCGCGTGTAGCGCAGTGGTCGAAGGCGACATGGATCGATCCCCGCGCCCGCGGCTTACCATGCCTTCCAGCGATTCGGCGGGGTCAGCGAATTGGTACCAGACTTGTCTGGGAGAATAACAGCACTCGTTCGATACATTGGTAAACCACTGTGGTTCATTGTAAAGACCAGATATGCTTTCAATCAGTTCTAATGATGTTTAATGAAGTCGAATACGTGCCGCATCCATCAGGAATTGATCAATGCCGAGAGCTTTATCAAGATTTCTATATATCATGTATGTTCTGGTCACTGTGATTTGACTTCAAACATGTGATTGTGATTTTTGTGGCGCATATTTTCGTTTAGATGGAAAGTCTTCAAGTTTTTTTTTCAGTTGATGGTTGACTTCATGATGGACCAGAAAAGTCAGGTACAGTTTGAGGTGCCCTATGTGATCCCATTGGT
Organism: Angiostrongylus cantonensis; assembly: GCA_009735665.1. NCBI lineage: Eukaryota > Metazoa > Nematoda > Chromadorea > Rhabditida > Metastrongylidae > Angiostrongylus > Angiostrongylus cantonensis. The sequence continues at coordinate 457,933 of MQTX01000105.1, forward strand.
GAAGTTGCTTACACAGGTACATTGTGTGAGCGGATTGCTACACATACCAAGAATTGATATCGACGTTGAAAGTTTCAGGTAATGCTTATGTCTGTCTGGATTATTGATAGAGAATACAAAAAAGTCGAGGATTCGAAGTGTAACGAGCCTAAACAAAAAAGACCTAGATTGTTGGGGGAAGCACAAGGTATTCCTTTTTTACGTGCTATAGTGTCATTGCCAAGATTCTGCTGTGTTATAGTTCATCCCTCCATTAAAATTCTGCAAGAGACGGTTGAAGTTGCTATTAACAAGTTTGTCAAAGGATCTAGCCAAGGTAGATTCTTTTAGTTAATGTTTAGTCCTTTTGCTAGGGCAGATTGTTTGTACCAACTTCTAAAAATTATGGTTTTCTAACCGCTGTGGTATTCTGAATGGTTTTCACTCATCGGTTTAAGGCTCGCTTTATCAGCCCATTAGCTCCGTATGTCATATTGTCCGAATGATAGCTAGTGCCCCAGAAAGCGAAGCGAAACAACTGCTTCTCCCGTATGTGAAGCATTTATTGGTAAGATTTTGACGAGGTTGTGTGCTGTACGTGAGGGGTTTGACATTTATGGCCTGTTCACTGAGTTATCTTCCTTTGAATGCAACGAGATTCTTGCTTCCAGTTTTTTCAACTCGCTCGTCTTGAGCCGGGCTCAATATCGTTTGAACTCTTTTCAACATTTTGTGATCCAGCAAACGAAGACCACGACTTGGAGAAGCTGAAATTTCTTTGCTTGCTTCGGAAATCTGGCGGATTGTAGTTATAGTGTTGCTATAATGACAGCACGTCATGTTAATCACTTAGTTTTGAACACCTGAATGTAGTTTTGAAATAGATAAGTGGAGATGAAAAAGTACATTATTTTGGGGAAGAACAAATGTAACGATGAAGATGTAGGTAGTAAGAAGGGATCCATTCTTAACCGTCGAACTGAAGAGTGCCGGTGCAAATGAAGTTTGAATGAATCATGACTGAGAAAAATTGGACAAATGAATGTGGTTTCTATTTAACTGGGCATTGAAATATTTCTGGATGCCATATTATCTCTGATTATTCATATATGAAGTCTTGTTTAAAATTTTCTTAGGGTTTTTTTACTTTTCTTTTTTCGGATTATTTTAACGTTCTGACTGAGTTTTTTCGATTTTCGAAGTGAGCTCATTGATCTCTACGGATCTCATTATAGTGAGATTTTCTACATGAATTGTTTCATCACTTTGTACCTCTTATTATTTGTATGTCCTCTTTGTGACCACAGAAAACTGTTTTATAAAGAGTTGTGTTGTGAAAAGAAAGCAGTTGATTGTTGCTGAGTAAAGAGTAAATGATTAAGCGGATTAAGGTTATCCGTTGAGAAAAAGTTATAGATGAGAGTGCTAATCGGTGTTATAAACATGTGTTCTGCACTTAAAACTTTGAGGTAATGAATATGTGGACCGAGTCTTCTGTCTGTGCTTTTTTTTACCTATTTACATTACATTTATTAGCCTTAATAATCACAAAAGTTTGAGAAGTCGTCAGAGGTTCCATGCAATACACCTACTTTCGATGTGGCAGCCCTGTGCTGATTAGAACCTTCATACCATCCACAGGTAAAAATGATTCAGGTCACGGCATTAGCTACATATGTCGAATACATGCATAGTCACTCGTTCGAACCGTCAGAGACAAGCCTTCCACCCTTTCAGGGTAAGCAAGTTACGCGTTTATAGGATTCCGTGCGTGAAGTTCTGAGATTTCCTGTGGTGAAAACCTGCCAACACTAGCAGAACTACCATAAGTTCGATGAGCATTCAAAAACGTTAGTGAAGAAACCGAAATTTTAAAGTCGACGGACCCACGGCCACATCAGCAGGTCATAGTAGATGACAAATGTGTGACAAACTAAGTGAGAACATTACTGGAACCCACGGAGTATGTGATTCACCTGTCACCTGTATCATATGTATCACCTGTAGTCCCGTTGATCGTCGAGTGATTCGAGCGGGCGCCAGTAAATCCTCTATTTTTCCCTGTCGCGTGAATGAGTAGCTCAGTGGGTTCTGCTCGCTTTGGAGACTCGTCGAGCATCATACCTTTCTTCTAGGCTTTTCGTGAAGAACTCTGATCTTCGACTGTTTGGCGTAAGAACGGCCATCTTTGATTTTCGATCATTGACGTAGTTCGGAGCTTCGGATTCTATCCTTTACTTGTGTGAAACGTGATGCTCCTAGCATCGTCCTTTCGACTGCGCGTTCGATAACGCTGAGTGACCTTTCATCCTGCTTGCGCAGCAACCAGGTTTCTGGCGCATACGTTAGGGCAGGAAGAACCGTCGAGCCGAAAAGGTGGGCATGGAGTCGGGTGTTCTTTGTTCTCATCACTACATCCTCGATGCTCTTAAAAGCTCCCCAAGCCGCTCGTTTCCTTCTGCTCAGCTCTGGAGCTAAGTCGTTCATCATATTGATTTCCCGACCTAGATAGACATAACTGGAACATTCAGAAATATTCGTTCCGTTGAGCGTGAATGGGGCAAACGAAACCAATCCGTTCTTCATGAATATCGTTTTCTTGAGATTTAGTCGAAGACCAATCATTCCACACGCTTTGTCAAAGTCCGCAAGCATTCGTTCCGCTTGGCTAATGTCTGGTGTTATAAGAACGATATCATCAGCAAAGCGAAGGTGATGTATCTGCCAACCATCGATTTTCACTCCCATATTATCCCATTCCAATGTTCGCGTGACGTTCTGGAGGGTGGCGGTAAAAAATTTTAGCGAGGTTGCATAGCCTTGCCTAACTCCTCTTTTGACGTCTACGCTAAAATCGTTGTAGAATGGTGAAATCTTGGTCGTGAAATTATTGTACAGCACACGAAGAGTCTTTATGTAGTGAGTAGGGACTCCTTGGCTACCAAGGACTTCCATGACTGCTTCTATCCCAATTGAATCAAAGGCCTTCTCTAAGTCGATGAAAGTGTGACAGAGCGGTCTTTTGTACTCTCGCGATACTTCAATGAGCCTTGTTAACGTGTGAATGTGGTCCATCGTACTAAGTCCTTTTCTAAACCCTGCTTGCTCACACGGCTGTCCTTCGTCCAGCCTGCCTGCATTCTTTCGCAAGCTCAGGCGTTAGTTCGCGGTTGCCTGCAGCTCGTGCGAGTCCACGCTGGCGTATTAGCTCGAGAGTTTCTGGAGACAGACGTCTCTTGGTGACCTTCGAACTCTCACCTTTCATGGCGCTAACGTGAAGATGTTGAATGAGCCGATCGTATTCCTCGTTGATGTTGTCGACAACGGCATCTTCCCTACAGCCGACTATTGAGTTGAATAGGTCCCAGTTTGTGGTAGTTCTGGAACTTCGGTTTTTGAATTTAGCGGCTTTTTCTCCTTTCCATGAGAAATAAAATCTTGCACGAAGGAGACGGTAGTCTGATCCCGTGTAAAATTTTTGGACAACAGCGACATCGGTTAGGCAAAACTTCCTATTTGCTATGATGTGGTCTGTTTCGTTATGGTATTCTCCATTAGGAGATTCCTACGTCCATCGTTGACGGTGAGGCTTCTGGAATTGCGAGTTACCATGGATGGTTTTGGTCGCCATGATGAACTCAGAGAGTCGCTCACCCTGTTCGTTCCGTTCTAATCCGTGTGTCCCAATGTGACGTTCCTCAGACGATCTTCATGGTCCGATCTTGGCATTGAAATCTCCAATGATGACCTTGAAGAATGTATGGTCTTCTCTGTAGAACTTCTCCAAGTCCATGTAGAACGCTTCGACTTCTTCTTCGTCATAGTTTGACGTTGGTGTGTAAACGATGAAAATTGTCAAAGTCGGTATTGATCCACATCTTTTTGATCGTAAACCTCCGATTCGGGTTGTAAGCTGTTCGAATGAATCGATGTTCATGCACAAACTCGTGTTGACGAGAACGCCGACACCGCCTACGCCTCTACTGTCGCATGTTCCGAGGAACAGCTCCTCTCCAGTGTCATAGACAGCATTGAACGGGTGGCGTCGTCTCGTTTCGGCCAGGCCGATGACGTCGTACCTTATCATTCTTGTTTGCATGAGCATTTCCTCTATCGAGGACTCGGATGCAAGTGTACGTGCGTTGTAGGTACAGATCGTCACCATAACTCTTGATCCAGGCAACTTCCATTGGCCCTGAGATTTTAGTAGCCTCACCGTACTCGTCCTACCCAACGCTGCGAAATTGGGGGCTCTTTTCGTGGTCAGGGGAATGAGACCCGTTTTTTTTTTACTGTGTTTAGCATATTTGATACCCACGTATTGCTTCCTGGGCTCTGAACATGGGGGTTGGTTATACTCATGGGTAGCTTGCCAGGCTCTCCCAGAGTGGACATGGAGCTTATTTGTTGGAGGCGACTCCTAACCGCCTCCCATATACTTCCCTGTCACTTGATTGCAGGGTTTTGGCCGAATTGACTCGTAGAATACAATCCGCATAAAGCGAGAACGCACCCACACACGCATGCATGAATACGCCTAGCAAATACAGAATGTATGTGCCAAATCGGCGCAGCAGAAACAGGGAGTCCATCCCCTGGATCCACCTGCGCCTCAGTGATGCAACGGTCGCTTTTGGTCCGCGATTAACCCCCGATCCGCCACGTGGGGACGCGCCACGTAGCCTCGCGACTAGTCGGCTCGAGATCCCTCATATGAGGGAGATCCGTGGGGTGGATCCCTAAAAGGGTTGATAAACACAGAAAGCTTTGTTGTTTTAGTTTACACATGCCTCGTCGTGTATCTAGAAAAATAAAAGATTAAAAAAGGTAAAACTCGGCGTTAGTCAATCCCTAAGGGGTACCTCGTGCACCCAACTTCATTAACCATCGTTGGAGGTGACTGGATGCAGCGGAGGCCTACCGATGCATCGAGCCACTGCTGCTATCCTCTCAGACAAGTCTGGTACCAATTTTCAGACCTCTGGAGAGATGGAAGGCTTGGTGAGCCTGGGCCGCGTGATAGAGCCCATGTGTATTGCAGGGCACCTCCAACCACTTCGCTATCTGGTTTGACAAAATAACAAAACATCGCTATAAACCATATTTAAATAATGTAGTACAGAATGATACTTGATATATTCTTGGTCTATACTTTAAGTAGTTACTGGGTCGTGCGAACATGCAGATGATTTTTGTGGTAGAACTTCATTGATGGTAAAAATTTCGACGCTGGATAAGAAGCCATAGGTCGGTGTGCAATTCACGAAGACTAATTTGGCGTTCTCCTTGTTTGGCGAGAGATGGTTTTTTATGGTTTTATTCAAACCTAAGAACTGCCAAAAATTACGAAACGTGGTGGCCGTGAAGAGGCCCTGAATTTTTTGAAGGTTTCGAGTTGTCGTTCAGCCGAGTAACCCTTCCAGGAAGTGAACCTTCGTCGTGATTAAGCACTTACTAATGTCTATTACAGTTGAGTAATAATAAGGCAAACTAGGACTGAAAAAAGAGACTAGGTTTTAAAAACTGCAGGTGTCAATTATAAGGCTGCTATAATACACCTTCAAATGGAGAAATCTGGAGCTGATAAATAGTTAAAAGTGTGTATTTGAATATATTTTCCTATGAATGAGATGGTATCATGAGAAAGAATTTGATTCATTCGAGGTTTTCTCATTTGTTATTCTCAGGGGTAACAACAGTTTTTGTATGGTTCAGCCTTGAGGGAAATCGTACATTTCTTTGCTCTTTAGAACTCGCAGATTCGAGCTCTAATGTAGCCAAAATAAGAAAGAGATCTAGTTTACGACTCACATCCTACCGCTAGGATTTTGCCACCTGCGTTTGTCATTAGAGAAAAACATGAACTTGACAAGATTGCCCCTCTAACCAGGACATTTAAATGACGTGAAAATCTAAAGTTATTAACAATTCATCATTCTGACGCTCCAAATTTTGTTTGATCTTTTGTGGAATTTGGATTTCTTAACTAATTCCTTTTTTAATATTTCAAATGACTTAATTCATTGGTCGTCATGCTTTGTGGGAGTCGCACTAGGCGACATAGTTTGCAAAGATGGGAGGTCTCTTCTCTACGGCCTTGAATTGAGTTATTAGCGAACAAAGAATCTGTCTGCTTATTCATAACCTGTCTCTTGGACTTGTTTCCATCTAACCGTCACCGAATACTTTAACAGTGCTTTTGCTTGTTTCTACAGTATTGGAGAACTTATTACATTGCTTATCTCTATGCTCATCACTTATTGGAGCAAAGACCTCTCCCAACATTTAGCCGGCCAGTCGTGGTTTTCTGTTTTCCTTCTCTCTCTTCTGAGCTTCGAAGCTACCTGCTTTTGCTGACGAACTTCTAATACACTAATATGGATTTTTTGGAACATCAGTGAACTTAATGCTTAAAGTTTTTACTTACTGCCTAATCTTCTCTATTCCTTGTTGTGTGCTAGAGAGGCAAAACAGTTGCTTAGGTTGGTGTGGTGGATAGCACATGAGTCCCGAGGTAAGAGCAATCACGGATTCGAAGCTCACGTGAGGTTCTGAGTTTCGCTCATATCGCAGCACCTTTGTAATTGTATTTCACATAATAGTCTGCCATGAAAGAAGAATAGGCAGTGAGTAAAAGTCAAACATGAATTAGGGTAATTTAAGTGTTAACACCCCAGCGTCTAAATCGGCTGCAAAGGAAATTCCAGAAAACCATTAGTTAGGACATACACATAGTACACAGCTTTCTCACACATTCCCGAAAAGGAACCGTACGCACACATTTTATGTATTTATTTCGATACACTTTTCTACTTGCGTCATTCGCTAGATATAGCTTTGGCGTTAAGCCCAAAAGGAACAGAGCTGGTTTTTGGACAACTACGGAGAGATTTTGAATTATTGGAGGAATTCAAAGTGGAAGACTTGATGGGCCTATGGAAAAAGCATTGAACTATTGCTCTAACGGCTAAATAATGCTTTTACATGTGATTTGAAATCATTGGTTAGGCAGTGTTGCTGTTGAGGAAACTTCCCAAATCTCTCTACTGCACAAATGCAACTGTTTCAATGCTGTGTTGACTCTTGTTTAGTGTGCAATTGAAGTAAAACCAAAAACTTGCCAATGAATGAGATGCTTACTATCCCTGCCTTACGGAAACACTCACGTATTCTGTAATTCATGGACATATTTTATTAAGGACAGCGATCATTTTGTGAGAAGTAAAAAAAAGGTAAGCAAGACAGAGGCCAAATGTCTTTTCTACTCTTCGTTGAGACAAATTGCTAACAAATTAGATGGCGAAGAAGAAATAGTTCCACGTTGCCTTATAAGTCGGCGCCACTATGTGTCTCAAATGTGGTTCTGTGCTCTACTTTAGACAAGCAGATGTGAATTTGTGTTCTATACAGTAACCACTCCTAACAGTTGCTAGAAATTGCAGATGGGTTCAAGCTTCACTTCACTTTCAGATTGTTTAAACATGATCTACACCTGCAACGTTGCTATTATGATTTTATTACTGGTCATTGTGCTTCCAACTATTTGGTCGTCCTATGAGCTATCTCAGGTTTGGCGACTCATCTTTGATATTATATGAAAATAAAGTGAAGAGTACTTCGAAGTTTTATTTCAATAAGCAGACACGAGTTTGTTATTATAGAATTTATTAGGATACAGTAGCTGACGTTTTGGCGGTTTCGCCTTCTTCAGAGCCTGGAGAGGTCAAATTGAGATGCGATCTACTCAGCCAAACACTTTCATAACCCCAGGTGTAAAACGGTGAAAGTGAGACAGAGCGGTCTTTTGTGCTCTCGCGGTACTTCAATGAGCCTTATCGTGTGAATGTGGTCCATGGTACTAAATCCTTTTCGAAACCCTGCTTGCTCGCATGGCTGTTCTTCGTCCAGTGTTCTCTCAACCCTACTTACTGATGACTCGAGTGAAAAGTTTGTAGACGACAGACAGCAAGCAGATTTGGCGTAGTTGCCTATATCGTGTAGATCGCCCTTCTTGAACAACAACACGGTCTTGCTGTTTTTCCACTGAGTAGGGACCTTGCATTCAGACAGGTAACGTGTCAGGAGCCGAGCCAGTGTGCTTACGAGGACTGGCGGAAGGTTCTTCAGATGTTCTGATCTTATCCTCTCCGGACCTGGTGCTGTTCGATTTTTCATCGACGAAATGGCATGTCGGATTTCGGAAGGGAGAGCCGGTGGTACTACAACATTTCCATCCTCTTTTATTTCATATGACGGGAAGTGGACGTAGCTATCAAAGAGATCTGAGTAGTATTCGTGGATGATTTTCTCCATTGCCTTTCTGGACGCTGCTACTGTTCCGTCTGGGCGTCGGAGTGCAATCATCTTGGTCTTGTAATTTGTGAGGCTTCGGTGGAGTTTGCGAATGCTTTTCCCAGCTTCTGCAGCTTCGACCATTACAGCTGCTCTTCTCTCCTTATGATCTACTTTTATCGCCTGTCTGCATTGTTTCGCAAGCTCGGACGTTAATTCGTGGTTGCCTACAGCCCATACGATTCCACGCTGGCGTATTAGCTCGAGGGTTTCTGAAGACAGACGTCTCTTGGTGATTTTCGAACTCTCAGCTGCATAGCTCTAACGTGACGTTGTTCAATGAGCCGATCGTATTCCCCGTCGATGTTGTCGACAACGGCATCTTCCCAACAGCCGACTAACGAGTTGAATAAGTCCCAGTTTGTGGTGGTTCTGGGACTCCGATTTTTGAGTTTATCGGAGACTTGCACGAAGGAGACGGTGGTCTGATTCCGTGTAGAATTTTGGGACAACAGCTACTTTGGTCACGCCAAACTTTCTATTTAGTATGATGTGGTCTATTTCGTAGTCCTTGAAGAATGTACGCTCTTTCCTGTAGAACTTCTCCAAGTCCAGGTTGACTTCTTCTTCGTCATAGTTTGATGCTGGCCATAAGCGACGAAGATTGTCAAACCCGGTATTGATCCACATCTCTTTAATCGTAAACGTCCGACTCGGGTTGTAAGCAGTTCGAATGAATCGATGTTCATGCACAAACTCGTGTTGACGAGACCTACGACGCCGTCTATTTCTCTACTGTTGCATTTTCCGAGGAACAGTTTTTCTCCAGTGTCATAGACGGCGTCGAATGGGTGGCGTCGTTTCGTTTCGGCCAGGCTGATGACGTCGTACCTTATCGTTCTTGCTTGCATGAGCAAGTCTTCTATCGAGGACTCGGATGCAAATGTACGTGCGAGCAATAAACATGAATGGCTTCTCGATTCTTCAGTTGATGACACTCTTAAAGGAGTGCCTAAACTGCTCAAACTTCGGATGGACCGGGAAACATTACGTGCAAATGAGAGTGTTGGCGATGGGACAGCGACTGGCACCAACCCTTGCCGTTGTCTTTATGGCTAAAGTAGAAGCACCGGTAATTGACCTCGGGCCATTACTGTACTGTACATATATAGATTATTGTTTTGTCATCTGCTCCACACAAGAGGAGATTGACAAATGTTTTGATTTATTGAACAAACAGTCAGAGTACATAAAAATCACCCGTGAGGAACCAAAAGAAGAATGGCTTCTATTCCTAAACGTTCAAGTCAACCTATCCGAAAACGGCTACGGAGTTTGCGTGTTGGTGTTTTATGACCGCGTGCGAGGATAGCGGCTTTTATATCAAAATCGTCTCCGCTGTGCCTTTGTATTTTATGCGTGGCTAGTGGTGTGCCTCGCTTTGCTTTTCGTTTGCCATTTAGGTGTTCTTTTATACGGATACATAATGGTCCACCCGTTTCGCCAATATATTCACCTCCGATAGTACAACAAGAGATCGAGTGTTCTTGGGTATTTATATGCAATATGCAGCGGGCATTTACCACTCTTTGGAAACTCGTTTGGAATTGATCCATACTTGAAAAACGCCCTTTCCTTGAAAGAATCATAGCGATGTAGTGGCATACCTTGTTCACGTTCAAAAATGCATATCAAACGCTGGGAGGGGCGCTGGGTAGAATAGGAGAGCGCGGTTTTTTGGGTTTGTTTGTTGGTGGCTTCTTCGAGAAGCCCTAAAGGGCCGTTTCTCCTTCCTTTGTCCATTTTCTCCTTTATGCTGTTTTTCATGTTCATTGAACGCCTAACTTCTACGTACGAAGTGATCTCTGTAAACGGAGATCCAGTTCGATTCGTTCTCCCACGCACCATGGGTCCTTCGTGAGCCGGGTCTTCGTCCTACTTATTCATAGTCCAAACTTTTTCCGACTTCATTGAGCTTGTTAATTATTGCATCTGCTTCGACGGCAATTCTTGAGAAGATGACGATTTCGTCGAAATAACGAAAATGAAAATTTGATAGGAACTTTGCATCAATAAACATGCCCTTCTCATTGCAACCGAGTAACTTTGCGTTCCACTGGAATTCGGCACTAAAGTTTTGGTGATACAACGTTGTTGAACTGTAATCTACTATTGGTTTGGTGAGACTTTGATGGAAAAACTGTATTTTCGTAGTGCAGTTTCGATAACGGTCACCTAATTGTTCTCATATGGGATGGGATAGGTCTATTCTTTGATCAATGAGCTCTGATAGTATTTCATTTGTTTCGGCAATGTCAAACGATTTCTCCTAGTCGATAAAGTTTAGGACAAGAGGCAGATGTACTTTCGATAGATTTCTAAGACCCGTGAAACGGTTTGTTTGGTGTGTGCAGCAAAATCCGCATCGGATTCTTCCTTGGTCAACTGGTTGTGCCTCATCCGTAGTCCGATATGCCCGGTAGGATAATCTTCGTGAATAACTTTTAGAGTACAATCAACGAGCATATCAGACAATAGTTGCGAAAATTTCTTCGGTCATCTTTCTTGAGCAAAGTGACTATGCGCTGCGTCCTCCAATTATCAGAGATTTTTTTCGGTTTATGGCTTATAGTTAGAGAGAAGTCGGAAAAAATATTAGCGATTCCTGGAACCATGCCTCTATTTTTGCTTTCAATCGCAACTCGTATCTCAGATGGAAATTCAATATAATTCCAGGTTTTCCAGCAGAGATAAGAGTCAAAGCCATGGACGATCTGCTCTGTTGCCTTTCTGGAAGCTTAATTTAGGCGTTGGAAAAAGATCATTTTGGTCCTATAATTCACAATATAACAACTTTTTATTTTTTGCCTTTTTTTTCGTGGCAGAGGATGGTATAAATCATAAGCACAATGACGCTGATGCATTAGCAGAACTCCGGACCACAGGGTCTGCGATGAGGATCGAACGCATATTATCATTTCTCGGAGCTAACTACCACACCATGCGGTGATAATTTTGGTCCCATAATAGGAAAACTGATGTTACACGTGCTCTTCCTATTTTCTCCAAATTTAGTCACTATTGCAGCCTTCTTTCCTTAAGATCTTTTTTTACCACTTATCCACTAAACTTTACAAGATCAGGCGGAAGTTAGTATTTAATGACGACTCGAAAACTCCATATTTTTTCATCAGCTGTACTGGTTTTGAAGAGAGAGTTTTCTGATCAGTTATCATGGATGTTCTTGATTGTCGTCAAAAATTCAGCCTTTCAGTTAGTCTATTTTCATTCTACTACATGGCTTTCAAGCTGACTTTATTCAACCATCTTAAAGCTTAAAAGCTCTCGGTGTTGATCAAGTCTTGAAGGGGTGCAATGCATTCAACTTTATTGTTGGGACGGCTCGTTGATATAGAAATACCAAGTAGTTACGAAGAGTCGGACGGAATTAGCTGCTCGCCTTTATCTGTGCCACATGGAATTTTTTGTGATTAGCAGTCACAATGCCGGACATCTCAAACTTGGGTAATTAAATCGTTTATCACAATTATACAACAATCATGGCATAACATTACAACTCTGCAATCAATACAACAATGATACAAGTAATGAATAGGCGCAGCCTGATCACTGGTGTTTTGCTTATGAGTGAAGAGGTTGTCATACGACTTCTACTACATGAGATGGATGTGTGGAAAGGTCATGGGAAAAGGATTTGAAGCGTTAGACATAAAGTTATCAGATCGTAGTGAGAGGAAAGGTCACGGGAAAAGGATTGGAAATGTTTGACATAGAGAACATTCCAATGTTCGTGAAGAATGTTCTCTATATTTATCATGCGTCATTAGAGCTGAATGAATGCGGATCTGTCCTAGACAAAGACTTAGGGTAACCTACGAAAATATCGAATCTGCTTATTCTCTCTTACAAGTTTGATACCAATTTTCCGATCGCGCTGGAATGAGCCTCGAAGCACTGAGTGGAACAAAAGATTGGTCCGGTTTGTACTGCAGGGCAAATGTATCCACTGCACTACATGCTCTCTATTCAAATATCTTATTCGGCCAGTCATGGCATTAAGGCTGCCAATGGTGATTTTGTAGACTTAGGGCGCGTGTGGCGCAGTGGTTGGAGGCGCCACTGCGGCGCGCACGTGAAAATGCGCCCATGGCCCACCAAGCCTTCCATCCCTCCGGGGTCGGCAAATTGGTACCAGACTTGTCTGGGAGGATAGCAGCACTGGCTCGATACATCGGCCGGCCACCGCGAGTCATTGTAAAGGCCAGATATGCATTCAATCACCTCCAACGATGCTTAATGAAGTCGAATGCATGGCGCATCCCTCAGGGATTGATCAACGCCGAGAGCTTTATCCTTTATCAGCTATGACTACCTCTGTTGAATTTCTTCAAATCCAACATGGTTTCCTTCACAGTTTTGTGTTGGACCACTGGCAACAAACATTGTCAAAGCCGGTTTCGTCAACATCTTCACACCGTAAGCATCCCATCTGTTTCATTATTTGTTCGAAAAAGTCGATTCTTTATTGTAAACGGTGTTCAACGTTTGGTGTCATATGATTAGAAACAATTGTTTGCTCCAAAATTTTTTAAAAACAGACTAAAAAATTAATGTAGCGTGTTACGATGGAACTCACTTTTCTTTAGGTAAGTGCTACATCTGTTTTAACATAACTACACGCAAGTCTACTCGTAAGGTGTTTTAAACACCTATGTTTTTAAAATTTCCCACTAGACTACTGAGCCTTCATTTGCTAAGCCAATTTCACAGTATACAGTGCCTTTGTCGAGCCTTTTCTAAAATCATCATTGCAATTTTATCAGTCTCAACCTCAGCTATCTTTACCATCTTAGTATAATGTAACCAGCGCATCCGAGTTTGTTGCAGCAGACTTCGTCGACTCCTGTTTATGACATAGTGGCTGGAGCCTATTCGATAGCACCCCCTGTGCCGAAGTGCTGGCGGGATAAAGAAGGTGTGTTTTCTACTTTCTAAATCCCTTACTTGCTTAATTCTTTCAAAATACTAGCTAATGAATGAGCGGCGTATCGAAGGATTGGTTAAAGTTAACAAGTTTTGCTATCATTAGTTTTCTAAAGATAATTCGAAGCAAGTTATAGATAGAAAGTGAATATCATAGTAAGCAATGTTGACGAATGTAATATAATAATTTCGTCAAGAAGTCTCACTCTGTGAGGTGAATTAATAGGATTCTTAGAGAAAAGTTTAAAGTTTAAGTTTAAACTTCCGTTCTTGTGCTTTCATGTTGTAATTGTGAAATCTTTTGACTACGCCGGAAGGAGAACATGATGATAACAAAGTAGCTGCAAAGAAACGGACAACTGTATCGATATGGCCATTTGCAACCAAAGGATGTTGTCACATGAGCGAAACTCGGAGCCTCAAGTACGCTCCTGGGGTTCCGAGATTTGCTCACATCTCAGCATCTTTGTAGTTGTATTTCACATAATACCTTGTATTGAAAAAATAATAGTACATAGAACTAAACATGGCTATTTATGCTTCACACACTGATCACATGAATAAAGCTCGTTCCAACACAAGCAGAGGTTCACGTTTTTGGCTATACTACCCTAACCAAGCGTCTCTTTGCTACCAAATTAAGCTCTCAAATATGGACGGAAGGTGATTTCTGCCAGAAGACATTCATTTACTTGGATATCTAAACGAGACTTTTTTTTTCAAATCACAGAATTTGTTGCCCTCCGTTGAACAACAGTATTGCGGCATGACACTTTAATGAAGATTTTATTCTACACGCAAATAAAGTCCTACTACATCTACAGGATTCGAATGTTGCTCAAAGGAACTAGAGAAACTTATAAAGAAACTTGAAAGAACTAATTTCTACAAATGGAAAGGATGCAACATGCAGAGAATGGTCAATGACCTTCAAGTAAGTGGTAGTCTACTCCTTCAACAACAAAGTATTAATTTTGCTGATCGTCTGAGTTTGTTTCCGAAGTTAACAGCTCATATCGGCTGACGCCCATCATTCCCAACATATGCAGTCTTTGTGATAAAATGATAAAAGCTCTCGGCGTTGATCAATTCCTGAGGGGTGCGCCATGCATTCTACTTCTTTAAGCATCGCTTCCAGGTGATTGAATGCATATCTGACCTTTTCAATGACTCGAGGTGACCTATCGATGTATCCAGTCAGTGCTGCTATCCTCCCAGACAAGTCTGGTAGCAATTTGCCGACCCCGGAGGGATGGAAGGCTTGGTGGGCCATGGGCGCGGGGATCGATTCCATGATCCGTTTCTATGACTTTTTGAGTTTTTAAATCAAAAGCTCAAGGTAGTATGAGTAAGCCTTCATTTAGCAGTCGAATTCTGACGAGAAATTCAGAAAAGAAGTTAACACCTTTGCAGAAGATGGCACAGAATCATTTCAAGTTTTCGTTCGAAGCTGTCGTTGCTCAATCGCAAGTAGGTAACAGAAATCGATTCCGGGCGAATATGATTTGTAAAGTTCGTCTATCAAGTGGAAAGGTAGTCGTTTCAAGTTGATTCTCATGTTAAAGGTGTTTCGAATTGTATAGACTATCTTACCCGTTTTTTGTTTACTGCCTACTCTTTTTAATGGCAGGGTATATTGCGAAATATAACTTTTTAATGAAGCTGAGATATTTGCAAAACTCTGGACCGCAGGTATCTATGGTGGGGAACGAACGCGTTATTGTCCTTACCGGGGAGTAACGCGTTCGTTTCCCACTAAAAAAAACCAACTGTAGCCTCAGCTTAACTGTGTCCAATGCCGATTTGGGCTCCCCAGATCAATTCCGTTGACTGGTGATTGCTGATGGCAAGTGATCGATAGAACTAGGTGAGGGATAGGCGAAACGGAGGTGGTGAACGCGTTACTCCCCGGAAAGGGCAATAACGCGTTCGTTCCCCACCAAGAACACCTGTGGTCTGGTGTTTTGCAATTTATACAAGTTATATTTCGCAGCACACTCTGCCATTAAAAAAATAATAGGCAGTAAATAAAAAGGTTGCGATTATGTTCACATCATCGTCGAAAATTCCTAGAGTGAAGTACTAGTTACCGTATGCTTGGACTGCTCTTCAAAAGGGCGTCTGAAATACTGATGCGTAAAGCAATTTCGAGTATCTAGGAGAGGACTTTTACAAATATCATTAGGACCATTCATATTCAGAAACATGCCATAACATTGAGCTCTTATCCGAAGAAATGCAATGTCCATCATCAGTACTTACTGGGATATCTGGATGGCCCTTCCTCGTTGGTTGTGTGGGCCCCACTCCTATTACCACTTTTTTGGAGTTTTGCTGGTTTAGCCATTGTGCTGTCCTGTACTTCTGAGGTCAGCCAGAGCAAGGTCTGCCCCAGGTCGTCACCATCACACGCAGTCGCCGCCCTTGCGGATCAAAGGGAGATTTGCCACAATTCGACTAGTTTGATACCAGGACGGTAGTGGATCCTGGTATAGGTACTCTTATTTCGGCTTCCCGATGGAAACGCCGGATTCCTTCTCAGCTCAGGGGTCCTGCTGGAGGGAATAAATCTCCTCGCTGTACATCGCAGCCCGACACCCAGGAAGATCTCTCAGCCGCTTTGACACGGTAAGCCGTTAGGAGGGTACACCAACAGTATCACCTGTGTCACCTGTAGTCCCGTTGATCGTCAAGTGACTCGAGCGGGCGCTAGTAAATCCTCCATATTTCCCTGTCGCGTGCAAGAGTAGCCCAATGGGTTCTGCTCGCTTTAGGGACTCGTCGAGCATCAATCTTTATCTAGGCTTTTCGAGAAGAACGCTGACCATTGGGCCGGTGGTCTTCTTGCAGTTATATGACGGAAGGTGGACGTGGCTATCGAAGCAAACTGAGTAGTGTTCGGAAATGATTTTCTCCATTGCCTTTCTGGACGTTGTTATTTTTCCATCTGGGCGTCGGAGTGCAATGATCTTGGTCTTGTAATTGGCGAAGCTTCGGCTTGCTTTGCGAATGCTTTTTCCTGCCTCTGCAGCTTCGACCATTACTGTTGCTCTTCTCTCATTGAGATCTTCTTTTATCGCCTGTCTGCGAGGAGCCGAGCCAATGTGTTTACGAGAACTGGCGGAAGGTTCATCAGATGTTCTGATCTTATCCTGTCTGGGCCAGGTGCTGTTCGATTTCTCACCGACGAAATGGCATGTCGGATTTCTGAAGGAGAAACGGTTGTACAACATATCCATCCTCTTTTATTTCATATGACGGAAGGTGGACGTGGCTATCGAAGCAAACTGAGTAGTGTTCGGAAATGATTTTCTCCATTGCCTTTCTGGACGTTGTTATTTTTCCATCTGGGCGTCGGAGTGCAATGATCTTGGTCTTGTAATTGGCGAAGCTTCGGCTTGCTTTGCGAATGCTTTTTCCTGCCTCTGCAGCTTCGACCATTACTGTTGCTCTTCTCTCATTGAGATCTTCTTTTATCGCCTGTCTGCATTGTTTCGCAAGCTCGGACGTTAGTTCGTGGTTGCCTGCAGCTCCTGCGTGTCCACGCTATCGTATTATCTCGAGAGTTTCTGGAGACAGGCGTCTCTTGGTGACTTTCGAACTCTCAGCTTTCATGGCGCTAACGTGATGATGTTCAATGAGCCGATCGTATTCCTCGTTCATGTTGTCGACAACGGCATCTTCCCAACAGCCGACTAATCACTTGAATAAGTCCCAGTTTGTGGTGGTTCTGAGACTTCGGCTTTTGAATTTAGCGGCTTTTTCTCTTTTCCGAGTGAAATAAAATCTTGCACGAAAGAGACGGTGGTCCTGCGTGTCCACGCTATCGTATTATCTCGAGAGTTTCTGGAGACAGGCGTCTCTTGGTGACTTTCGAACTCTCAGCTTTCATGGCGCTAACGTGATGATGTTCAATGAGCCGATCGTATTCCCCAACAGCCAACTAATGAGTTGAATAAATCCCAGTTTGTGGTGGTTGTGGGACTTCGGTTTTTGAATTTACCGGCTTTTTCTCTTTTCCGAGTGAAATAAAATCTTGCACGAAAGAGACGGTGGTCTCATCCCGTGTAGAATTTTGGGACAACAGCGACATCGGTTAGGCCAAACTTTCTATTTACTATGATGTGGTCTATGTTGTTATGGTGCTCTCCACTGGGAGATTCCCACGTCCAGCCTTGAGGGTGAGGCTTCTGGAATTGCGAGTTACCATGGATGGTCTTGTTCGCCGTGATAAACTCAGAGAGCCGCTACCCTGTTCGTCACATTCCAATCCGTGGGCCCCAATGTAACGTCCCTCAGGTGATCCTCTTGGTCCATTCTTGGCATTGAAATCTCCAATGATGACCTTGAAGAATGTACGCTCTTTCCTGTAGGACTTCTCCAAGTCCAGGTTGACTTCTTCTTCGTCATAGTTTGATGTTGGCGCGTAAACGACGAAGGCTGTCGAAGTCGGTATTGATCCACATCTTTTTGATCGTAAACGTCCGATTCAAGTTGTAAGCTGTTCGAATGGATCGATGTTCATGGACAAACTCGTGTTGACGAGAACGCCGACACCGCCTACGCCTCTACTGTCGCATTTTCCGAGGCACAGTTCTTCTCCACAGTCATAGACAGCGTCGAGTGGGTGGCGTCGTCTCGTCTCGGCCAGGCCGATAACATCATTCTTGCTTACATGAGCAAGTCTTCTATCGAGGACTCCGATGCAAGTGTACGTGCATTGTAAATACAGATCGTCACCATAGTTCTTGTTACAGGCAGGTTCCATTGGCCCTGAGATTTCGCAGCCTCTGCATACTCGTCCTACCCAGCGCTGCGAAATTGGGGGCTCTTTCGGTGTCAGGGGATTGATGCCCTTTTTTTTACTGTGTTTAGCATTTTTATACCCACATATGACTTGCTGGGCTCATGGGCAGCTTGCCAGGCTCTCCCAGATTGGACATTGAGCTTTTTTGTTGAGGGCGACTCCTAACCGCCTCCCATATACTTTCCTGTCACTTGATTGAAGACTTTTGGCCGAATTGACTCGTGGAATACAATCCTATAAAGCGAGAACGCACTCACACACGCATTCATGAATACGCCTAGCAATTACAAAAAGTATGTGCCAAATCGGCGCAGCAGAAACAGGGAGTCCATCCCCTGGATCCACCTGCGTCTCAGAGAAGCAAAGGTCGCTTTTGGTCCGCGATTAACCCCCTATCCGCCACCTGGGGACGCGCCACGTAGCCTCGCGACTAACCGACTCGAGATCTCTCATATGAGGGAGGTCCGTGGTTCATCAACAGTAGGCATAATAATTGCTAAACTCTCATATGATGCCTAAATGTACTTTTATTCACTCTCAGCCTGAAAACCTTATTCATATCTAAACGTCAAAAGAGTTAAAAAAAATGCTGTCCGTTAAGCACTTCAAGTATCGTTTCCTGAAAAGGAGACGTGTTCGTTATGAATCGTGTATATCCAGATCGTTTTGCTCTACGCGACGTCAAAGCAGTACTCGTTGGAAAGCGGCCGCTACCATAGACTGACGGCACCGGAACTCTCCGCCAAAAACTGGACTTCCAAGCAGAATAGGGTTAGAAGTACAAAAGATATTTGATTGGCTTTCGATTCTCTTGCCATCCAGGAGGATTTCTGTTATACTTCGTACCTTTTGTGCGTTTGAAATGAAGCGAATTGTCGTTCAAATATTTTATTCAGCTGAAGAGGCGACAAATGAGATTTCATTCCTTTTCATTTTTGTTTATTTGTTTCTTTTTTTTGTACACCAATAGATTTCATACATATGGTGTCGCACTCTACAAAATTTTGCGTTCTCTCACGCAATTTCGTTCCATCCGGGAAAAAATCAAGTAGAAAGCAACTAAATGAAAAATAAAAAGTGGAAATGTGTACTGTGTGGTGCGTTGACTTTATTCCTTCAGTCTATCACAAATTTCCAGGGTAACATAAAAGTTTTTTAGCTGCCAGAATTCTAAATAGCCAGCAAATACTCATCATGTCGAACGTAAGGTTTATTTGATATGTGGCCTCGAATGGATCTAGGGTGGGTAACAAGAGTGGTTTCGGTACAAAAAGACTTTCGTCATATGGTGGTCCGCTGTTTAAGTTTATTACATCGGGTAAGATATTGAAATCGAAATTCTCTTACAAATCATACAATCTCTGTATTTTCCATTCGTTTTGTTCCATCGGATCTACGTTCCTGATGGTGAATT
Organism: Angiostrongylus cantonensis; assembly: GCA_009735665.1. Taxonomy (NCBI): domain Eukaryota; kingdom Metazoa; phylum Nematoda; class Chromadorea; order Rhabditida; family Metastrongylidae; genus Angiostrongylus; species Angiostrongylus cantonensis. The sequence goes on from MQTX01000105.1 coordinate 477,429, forward strand.
ATTTCGATCATTATAACTTCCACGAATACCAATTCGTTTATTCGTCTATCTTAACTAGCTTCATGAGCTGCTTTATATATATACTACAGTCCTATCCGCCTAATTTATAATAGAAGACGTACTCACCTAGCTACCTGAACCGCACGTTTTCATGAGTTATGCAAGTCCCAGCAAGTCTATTATCCGTTTCTTTCTCGTCGTTCATGGTGTTGACCCCTTGGGGACTTGGTAACGTCCGCGAGATGTATTTCGTGCTGCTTCCAACAGTTTCATCTACCTGTACCGATGTAGAACCTCCTGCAAAGCTCTTCTACATCTGACATTTAGTTCTAGCCGTGTTATGTGTGTCGTAGTAGGATCGAGGTTCATTGTTCTCCTTTCATGCAACTCCTTAATGATGGTGGAGATGCGGTCTGAACTTCATCTTTGAGGAAGTGGAGCTTGTGCGGCACAGGTTTATAAGCCTTTCGACAACCTGCTTGTAGTTTTCGGTGCAAATTAGTTGACATGTGCACTAGTGGGGACTGTATTATGGATTTTGCCCACTGAACTTTCTTTTGGCAATGGCTCTTAAAAGTTCAACTTTTACTAAACACTGTAGTTTCTGGTAATCCTATATCGACTGTGTGCTGGGCGTGTAGTGGGATTGTTTAGGAAACTGGCAGTAAGCTTCTCGTTTATAACGATGTCGATTTCTGCTATGTAAAGGCTACCGTACATCGTTTGCTTGTGAGTGATGTAATCGATCTCTACAAAAATCGTGCCATTATGTCATTGTCAGATCGAGTGGCAACTTTCCTTCCTTGCGAAAACGAATTTCCATGAGAAAAGCATGCCGCGAGCAGTACTCAAAGAAGTGGGTTCTGTAGCGGGTCATAGCGAAAGAGTACAAAGAGTGTTCGCGGAAGTGAGGAATTGCTTGTAAAACACCTCAAACTTGGGTAATTAAACCTTTATACATACATACACTCTGTTTACACAACGATGCATTGATACTTGTAATATGTGTACAATAAATTACATGTGAGGTGGTTCAGTGGATTTTTTACCTAATAAAATGAAATAACAATAGTGTATACATCAATGTAACGGCTCACAGCGCAAGAGTACGAAGAGTGTTCGCGGGAATAAGTAAGAGTGAAGAATTGCTCGTAAAGTACCTGTGAGCAGTGAAAGTATTTAACGTATGTTACCAACGCAACCTAATTACACGAGAATCAACGATAACATCAATGTAATAGCAATACAGAAGCTAAGAACTTCACTTAATATCGCTACAACCTAAGCAAATGATTTCTAAGAAAAGATTAAGCGAGAGAGAAATTACGATGGATTGGCAACGGCGATCTCCAAGGCGTCGTCAGAAGGCAAACGATAGTGCTAGTGGGCGTGGCTGCGTCCAAGCGAGTGGCGTTGGTCGTAGAGTCACGGCTTTGGTCGCGGAATCTAGTCCCCAAGCAATGGGACGTATCCAATAGCGTGTCTGGTGGTGTAACCGATTGCTACAAGATGCCATATCTAGTGGCGTTGTGATAATGCTGTCTCTATCGACTTATTGAATGTATTTGTTAGATAGAGAATTCTCTATCTGATAGAGTAATTCTCTATAGGTTCCATTCCTCCCACCCTGAATTCGGATTTCTACTTTGAATCGGTTGTTTTCATTTCATTTTCACTGCTATACTTTTATTCTGGTATCTATGACAATCATACAGAAATGATTTTACTGTGGATAACATCCTACAACTGGCTATTGAATGCTTTCACTAGCATATGGAGTGGAGGATCGATTCAGAGGGTGACCGTAATTGGGTTTTCTACAAGTAAACAAGATTACAACATAAGGCTACGTTACAGCGAGACCTAGTAGAAATATGAACAACCTCAAAAGAACTGTACTGTGATTGAATAAAAACCAAATAGTTGAGTGACATAAACATGCAACGTTAACTGGCTCCAAGTATGCCACATCATAGTTTTTCGTGTCAAATATGCATAGCTGGTTGATATGGGCTACAATTCAGATTTTTAAGACATTTATTTACATTTGTCAAAGTACAATCTAAAACGAACTATCAAGATGCAACATAAAAAAGCCCAATAATTAGTAAATCACACGTCTAGTGGGTCTAATATCGAGCAAAAACTCCCAGCACACAACCGACACTGATTGGGAAGCATTAAACAACATATTAGTGTCGTGAACATTCCTTACTTAGCATCTAATCTTCCAGTTAAAGACAAATGAATATCACTAAAAAGGCAACTCAGATGAGTACTAATGTTAGTTTGAGTATAAAAGAACAAATCTCGTTAATTAGTTTGCTCAACACCGTCAACAGTCTCATAGGGTGGTGGAAGACTAAGCTCGCACGGTTCAATACCCCAAATTTCTCGGGAATACTCGGAGATAGTGCGGTCGGTGCTGAATTTTCCAGTAGAAGCGATATTCATCAGCGCCATACGGCACCACTTTTGCTGGTCACGATAAGTCTCGGCGACCTGTAACACTTTTTTCCTTGTTCATTCGTAGCGTGCGGAGGATAAAGAACGTAAACTGTCGGCTGCATGAACTACTAGTGTAGACGCCCATAAACACGGAAGAAAACAATTATAAATAAATGTGTTGGTTAAAACCCAACTACTAGAAACATTGGCGCTCGCACTTCATCTTTAAAATTGGTGATCTCTGCGGAATGTACAAAGGGACAAGAGATGCATAGCCTCCACAGCGTCTGTTAAATCTTCCAAATTTTTGCCTACCATTATCGAGTTCGAACTCTCTATGCCACTCTCGCGACGATGCCTAACCAAGGGTTTGTGGCAAACTGGGCAACACCTGATTTTCAGCCTTTTAGAAATTGGTAGTTTTTTGAAAATGAACAATAATTTTTCAATAAGTAGGTTACTTTGCGGATTTAGAGCATGAAAGGATTGTTGAAAAGACTCTGCTCTATCATTCTATGGGTATGAATGCTCTTTATGGTGCTATTTACTACATATGGTCTAACATCAAACACATTACTGTCAACATTTGGAAGTGTTTTACAAGTTATGGGTCTCTATTTCAGTATTTTTTTAAAAATCAATACACTCTATGGGTAAGGGTCACTCGCTATAATACCAATAGGATTGAAACAGTTTTATAGACGCGTACTATAAATATATTTATAGTCGGTCACGAGACGAGTGTTGATCATCTTGGTAACATGGAGGAGGTGTACAGAATTTATCGAAGAACGCAGAACATTTATTCATTGATCAGTTTCGGTCTTGTGATCGCCCACGTATTGATGGCGATGCTACCCATTTGTTCCGTCGCATTTAGTACCTCCCTTCAAGCTTTAAAGCCACAAAGCAGATCTCGTGGATTTGCAAGTGGCGGAATGAAAGCAGTCGTCTGACAGAATGGATCAACTGTCGTGGTAGGCTTTAATACTACTATTTGTTTTTAACACTTTTGTTCAAATAAAATGTTCAAATTTCTATGTGTAGTATTGAAATGTGTAAATTCTTTGCATATTTCAAGTGCAGTACAAAGCTTTCCCCGACAAACGTCCCACACAACATCTATGTCTATGTAAAAGCTATCATTTGATAACAAAAAGTATACTAAAATAGTTCTATGCATTAAAATAAATCGTTGGAAAAAAATGAGACCTATACGTGTCTGGCCAGCCACCTCAGCAAAACTATTACCATAGGTGTCACTCGCTGCGAGAGTGTTAAGCATTCCGATGCTAAAATACAACCCTGCTGACCTATTTCAGAGTAAAAATTGTAAAAAAGTGGTAAGCTTCATAAAAGACAAATGGCCATATTAAGCAAAATGTCCGTTTCCGGTAGTCTGAAATGTCACAAATGTAAACACAGTAGGTATCTCTGACGACCCAACATTAACATTCCTCTATAAAACATTTCCGAACATAGAATACCAATAACCTTGTCCTGACATGCGACGTAGGCATCGAAGTCGGCACAAACAAGGAATCGATCATGATGTCGCAGCGCATTAGTGAGATCTCGTAGTTGGTCCGGTTGTTCGGGAGTGAACATACCCGCCTCGATTTGCTCAACTATCTGCAGAGCAAACAGTCACACAGTTCCAATCACCATGAAGTTCTTACATTCCCATCGTTCCAACGCACAGAAACTGCACCAACCTGCTTGAGCATCGGGCTCTTGTTAATAAATTCTTCAGCATTGTATCCTCGTTTTTGTAACGCTTCTACCTACGAAGGCAGATTAATACCACAGTTATTCCGAAACGGCATTAAGGAACGAGACAAAACTAATGACCCAATGTTGTTACATGAAAACAAATCCAAGTACAAAATAAACCTCTTCAACGTTCATTCCGAAAACAAAGATGTTTTCGATTCCCATTTCTTCGGCCATTTCAACATTTGCACCATCAAGTGTTCCAATCGTAAGAGCACCATTCAACTAAACTGGAATCTGGCTAGAACATATGCAATGGCGCGCCTTTTTATTTGTTCGTATAATATCAACCGTCATGATTAGATATGGATTCATTTTCTCTTGTAAAAACAGGAAATACGGACGTACTGGACACTATGAGCGATATATAACTCATTTGGCGCGAAAATGGAAATAAAAAGATGGAAGAGATCAGACCAAGACTGTGAGATAAAACAAAAATGCACCGTTCTAAGCGTGCTAAATCTATTTAGTTCAAAAGCAGTTCAGTAGAGAAGGTAGGAAATTATTTCATATTCATCGTATTCTAGATTTGAGCATGACGACTGCCACAAGCACATTATAGTGAACAAACCATAAACTTCATGTTGCCTGTTCCGGAGGCTTCCGTGCCAGCGGTGGAGATCTGTTCGCTAAGGTCTGCAGCGGGTATGATCTTTTCCGCCATCGATACGCGATAATTTTCGAGGAAAACAACCTGAAGACGGCAAAAGAATTGAAGTTAGCACATGTTACTTCTATGACAGACAGTTAAAAATCAAAAGATAAAGCTCTCGGTGTTGATCAATCCCCGAGGGATGTGCCAAGCATTCGACTTCATTGGAGGTGAAACGCACATCTGGCCTTTACAGTGACTCGTAGTAGCCTACCGATCTATCGACCCAGTGCGGCAATCCTCTCAGAAAGGTCTAGTATTAACTTGTAACCTAAAGCGAAAGAAAGCATGGTGAGCCTGGGAAACGGGATCGAGAGCGCCTCCGACCACTGCGCTTCACGCGCTCTAGTAAGCGGTACCAAAGGAAAATATTAACAATAGAAAGAAAGCACGGTTTCGAGAGCACCACAGGAATCTCGATTAACATGAAACGTTTCAGTTTAATAGAAACACACTACAATCGAATTCAGCCAATAAATGTTACCTTAAGTGAACAGCTGACTTTTAGCGTCGAGACTACCACAAGGCACGTCAGGGACAACGTCGAACACTAGAAATGGGTTTCATCACAAAGGTCGCCGTATTTTGGGTCCAGCTCCTCTGCACTGTTCGACATTGTTCCTGACGTGCCTTCTGGTAGGTTTAACTCTGAATCCGGATCAATGTGGCATATCGATTGACGTTATCTAAAGTTTATGCAACTGACTTTTATTTTATCTCCGACAATAGGATCGTTGTTCACGACTTCACCGACACTTGTAATAAGGCGGATAATCTGCTTCGCGATATGGTATCCTGGAGCAGCCTTAAATTGCAGATCGATATACACCCGGCTAAGCAGTCGGGTTAATGAGTAAAACAAAAAAGAATGAAGAAGAAGGCGATACTGCCGAAACGTCAGCTACTGTTGTGTTGTATTGTATTGTGTGTTTTTCTATGGAAGTAAATGTATGCTGTATAACAACCTCGCGATTGCTGAACAAGAAAACTACGCATTCATATTCCAATGCCGAGGTTAATAGAAAGTCGAACATGGGAACAAAAAAGAATCGGAATCACTCTCACCTTTCCACCATAAAGGAATGTTCTAGGGACCATGTCAATGTTCGGATTAGCCTTTATTCTGTTATACAACGCAATAACATGAAGGATATTCAGCAGCTGCCGTTTATACTCGTGAATTCTTTTCACCTGGAAATTGAATAGGCTTTAAAACAGACCGAATACAAGTGCGAAACTACCACCTACATGAATATCGAAAATGCTTCCAGGATTCACTTCTATGTTATAATCCTCATTGAGATACTGAGCGACACGCATTTTGTTCTCCTTAAATAACAAACGATTTGGAATGACAGTCTTAGTTCATAGATTCTCCCAATGGCTTCAAAAAAACACCTGCTTTACACGGCGGATCTGATCCAAGAATCCTGGATTGTCTACAAATTCCTTCAACTTCTGCAAGTCATCCAAGTTTGTGATCCAGTCCTCTCCGATTTTCTTAATTACTACGGCATATTATAAATACTTATTAAACAAGAAGGAAAGGACATATGAATACATACAAGTATACATCTATATATAGATGTATACATGAATACATATAGGTGTAACTTAAAATATTTAAAAATATATTTGTATTTATCATTTACTTCGATACCCTCCCAACAGTTTACCGCCTGATCGTGGCTGGGAGGTGTTCCTGGGTGTCGGACTGCAATGTAGAGCGGGTAGATCCATACCCCTAGCAGGATCTACCAAGCTGAGAAAGAATCCGGCTTTTCCATCAGGAAACCTAGCTAAGAGTAAACCAATACCAATGAATACATACAAGTATACATCTATATATAGATGTATACATGAATACATATAGGTGTAACTTAAAATATTTAAAAATATATTTGTATTTATCATTTACTTCGATACCCTCCCAACAGTTTACCGCCTGATCGTGGCTGGGAGGTGTTCCTGGGTGTCGGACTGCAATGTAGAGCGGGTAGATCCATACCCCTAGCAGGATCTACCAAGCTGAGATAGAATCCGGCTTTTCCATCAGGAAACCTACCTAAGAGTAAACCAATACCAGGACCCACCACCGTCCTGGAATCAAGGGATGGTGGCAAATCTCCTTTTGATCCACAAGGGCTGCGAATGCCTGTGGTGGTGGTGGTGAAGACCTAGGGCGAACTTTGGCCAAGCTGACCTCGGGATCCCAGGGAACCGAAATGGCTTAACCAGCAAATCTCCGAAAAATGGAGATTATGCTTCGGCCCGCGCAATGAGTGACGACAGGGCACTTAAGTATCAAGTAAGTAAGCATACTTCGATAGTATATAATATACCTATATATTTTGATGCCATACTTCTATATTTGGATGGTTGGATGGCCCATTTTCACTGGCTGGGCGTACCCCAGCATAATTTCCATTTTTTCGGCGTTTTGGTAGTTTAGCCATTGTGTTTTTCTGGAGTCCTAAGGTCACACTGGGCAGTCTGCCCCACGTCGTCACCAGCAACAGCACTCGCCGCCCTTGTGGATAAGAGGGAGATTTGCTACCATGCGACTAGTTTGATACCAGGACGGTGGTGGATTCTGGTACTGGTTCTCTCAGCGAGGTTTCCCAGTGGAACACCGGACTCCTTTTCTGCTTGGGAGGCCCTGGTGAGGTGATGAGTCGGCCCGCTGTATATCGCAGCCCAATGCCCACGAGCACCTTCAAGCTATGATGAGACGATAAACGGCTGGGAGTGCTACACTTCTAGACTAGTTATGTATACAATTTGATTTTTATACATTTATATGCGTATCTAAATATATAAAGTACCTCAGCAATCACATCAGCAAGAGCAGGATTAGATAAAAGCAGCCAACGACGTGGTGTAATTCCGTTAGTTTTGTTTTGGAATTTCTCAGGATACATCTCATAAAAGTCTTTGAACCTAAACCGAAGAGACTTCTAATGGTGTACAAAGATGTAGAGATCAAATTCTTGCACTCATACTTTCACTTCACTTTTTCTTCCACGTCAAAAACAAAATAAAACAAAATCGAACTTAAATGATGGCAGAACACAAATCAGAACTAACGTGGTAGATTTAAGCAAATTGGAGTGCAATGTAGCGACACCGTTGATGGCATGGGAACAGACGATGCACAAGTGAGCCATGTTGATTCTTTTCTACAAAAATGTTTAATGTTAGGACGAAGATTATGTCAACCCTTTATTTGCTGCCTACTATAATTTTTCACGCTGGGTCTAATGTAGAAGACAATCACAACAATGCTGAGATATTTGCAAAACTTGGACCCGGCTCAAGATCGAACCACGCTTACCCTTTCGGAAGCTCGCGTATTACACACTGCGTCATTGAGGCTCCTGCTTTGCGTTTCCCGTCAGGCGATTAGGACCGCGATTATATGAACACTGAATGTCTCACCTCTCCAAACAGATCAGCTTCTTCGACTATCGACATGCGCCGCATTCTGTCGAAGTCCCCAGGATATTTAGCTGAAATAGCCTAAAAACGAAAACTTGAGATATAAACTTATCCAAACTAGACTTCGGTTGAAGATAAAGCACAAAAAAAACATGTAGAATCTCCAGTGACTTTTTAATATTAAACTTGACACTTACATCCATGAACTTTTGGTTAATTTCGTAAATAATTTCTAAGTGACGTGGAAGCATGGATTGAAGCATGGATACAGGCCACCTCTCCAACGCTTCGGGAAGAAGGGTGTGATTTGTGTAAGCAAAAGTCTTGACACAAATATCCCATGCTTGAGCCCAAGTCAGACCTAAAAATGAATCCGATAACGTATTGAAATATCTCCACATTCAACTCAAGACATTTTTCTAAACGACACAAGAAAATCTGAGATAAAATATGTTACCTTCTACATCTACCAACAGTCTAATCAACTCCGGAATTCCAATAGACGGATGGGTATCATTTAGCTGGATAGCGACCTGAAAATCCGCATAAATTTAACAGACAATGTCATCCTTTTCACGTCTCGAGTAGTCAAAAATCTGTTCAACTACCTTGTCAGGGAAAGAATCAAACTTAATGCGAATTGCATCGCGACATCCGTATTTGCTCGATTTGAAACGGCGAATGATGTCCTGAAGAGTAGCAGCGACCAAAAAGTACTGCTGCTTAAGACGAAGTTCCTTGCCGATAAAAACCTAAGAAAACATTATTAATTGAGTAAGCTACTTCATCTAGGGAACGAAACGCAGTTACGTTGTCATTGGGATAGAGAACACGAGTGATGTTCTCGGAGAGATTACGATCCATCACTGCCTGCACATAGTCGCCATCGTTGAAGAACTTCAGATGGAAATGATTTTCGGCCTAAAACGGATTGAGGTGGATATAACTACTCCACGGACAAGTAACAATGTTGTAAGAAGTTGACGTAATCAAATGACATGCCTTGGCGCTCCAAAGACGAAGAGTGTTTACAACGTTATTACGATATCCTGGAATAGGAGTGTCATATGGCATCGCAAAAACCACCTGAGTATCCACCCATTGGGCCTAAAAATTAGAAAGGAAGCTTTGGAATTCGTGTCGGGATAATCTCGTCATGACTTCTCCATATTCGGTTAAAATAAAGAAGGCATTCAGTCTAAATGGATGTTATTAATACTAATTCTAAGTAGAAGAAACCTAGTCTTTTCCGCGATAAGAGTTACAGCGAAAGGACAAAATTTCTAATACAACGATCGCGATCGAGAGATTTTATGAACGGCCTTCGATCCCAACACTCAGCAAAAATCGGAAGAAAGACAAAGCGCCAGAGCTATGAAATGAAATGAAACAGAAAAACTTACATTCCCTTTCTGATCTTTAACGACTCTTCCAAAGAAGTTTACAGGGAGCATATATTCTGGCCGAGCCTTTTCCCATGGGTTTCCAAATCTAAGCCAGTCATCGGGTTCTTCCACCTACAAACTTCATAGCATTTTTCAGAATGTGTACACATAATGTGAGGAAATACCACCCGTCTAGAGCAGTGGTCGGAAGCGTCCTGTAGTACACACAGAATCAATCCCGGCGCACTAGGCTCACTAAGCCTTCCATCCCTTTGGGGTCGCAAATTGGTACAATTGGTACCAGACTTGTCCGGAAAGATAGCAGCACTAGCCCGATACATCGGTAGGTTACCGCGTTTGATTGTAAACACCAGATATGCATTCAATAACCTCCAACGATGGGTAAAAAGTCGAGAGCATGGCGCATCCCTCAGGGATTGATCAAAACCGAGAGCTTTATATTTTTGCCACGGTAAATGTATTGCAGTCATCGCAATTGATACGACTCACACTTTGTACGGCTTAGCATGATGACTCCCGTCTAGCATTTTCATGAGGAAATAAGTAGAGTTAATACTCATTGCATGAAAATCACGACTGTAACTTTATAAGTAATTAAGTAATGTAATTCAATCTAAGTAATATCGACGCAAATTTCAGTCCCCCACTATTCCAAAAGAATCCACGTCAACATCGACCTCTTCTCATTTTGCTAACGCACATCAATTACGGAGTGGACTGATACGTTTCACACCACAAAAATGAAATGAAGTCCATGAAATGTCATACTTCTTCAATAATAGGATGAAATGCATTTTTACTGCGCAAGTTCGATAAAACATAAAGGAAAAAGCTTTCGGTGTTGATGAATCCTTGAGAGATGAGCAATGTATTCGACTTCATTAAGCATCGTATGGAGATGGCTGAAGGCATACCTAGCCTTTACAATGGGTCGTGGTGGCCTACTGATGTATACAGCCAGTACTGCTACCCTCCCAGACAACTCTGGTATCAATTTTCGAACCGGAGCGATGGAAGGCATGGTGAACCCGGAGAGCGGCATCGATCTCATGCGTATTGCAAAGTGCCTCCAACAACTGGCTACACGTCTCTCTTAGGCTGCTTACCAAAGCTGACTGCTAACATCCGATACGAAACTAATATGGAGAACGAATTAATGACAATTAAAAGATAACGTATTAACAACCAAATGACAGTGATTCTTCAAAGCATTTGTAAAATTAAGAGTATGATCTTGAGAATTGAAAAATAGAATAAGAAAAGATAGAAATATCACCTGCCATCCGTCCTTGATGAGCTGCTTGAATATTCCATACTCATAACGAAGCCCATATCCATAAGCTGGTATTCCTAACGTAGCCATGGAGTCAAGAAAACAAGCAGCAAGTCGACCAAGACCTCCATTACCGAGTCCGGCGTCTTCTTCTATCTCTTGCAATTCTTCGATCTCCAATCCAAGCTGAACAGGTGTCGTATTTATCGTGGAAAGCAAGTAGCAGGACAGTCTTTAGACGACCAATTACGCTTAAAAGACAAGATACCTGGTAGAGTGCTTCATCGACAGTAGCCTGTAGCCCAAGATTCATCATAGTATTCGATAGTGTGCGCCCCATGTAGAATTCAAGAGATAAGTAGTAAACCCTCTAAAATAAATAAACGATTCCATGTATTCAAGGTAAGTACTGTCAAAGGGTACGGCAAAAGACAAAAATACTTTCGAAGAAGTAAGGTAAGGGTAAAACTACCTTTGGATCCTTCTCATAGTAGTGTTGTTGTGTGCGGATCCATCTGCTTACTAAGTGGTCCCTAACAGTGTTCGCAAGAGCCATGTAGTAGTCTCGTGGTGTAGCGACATTCCGATCCTACGGCACATTACATAACTTCCAGATAAATCTACTTAACTCTCTTTCACCTAGGATTTTCTAGGCCTGCAAAATTTATAACGTGCTTGATCCTACACCGATATTGACTTCACTTCACATAGATCCTTTTAAGTGCGCCAATTAGATACAAGGACTCACACATTTCTCAACATTACACGTTATTCCCAATTGTTTTGCTGTTTTGATGATGTCCATTTCATTGCAAGACTAACAGTGACGTATATTCACGCATAGTTCTCTACTACCATGGCTCTGTTTCAATCCACTCGAACTGCGCAAAAGCTCGATTTTATTTTGTAAGAACTTACCTGGATACTTTGATGGCCCGTCATCATTGGTCATGCGAACCCAGTATAATTTCCTTTTTTTTCAGAGTTTTGTTGGTTTATTCATTAACGTCTGAGGTGAGCCTAGCCAAAGTCTGCCCCAAGTCTTCACCACCACAAGCGGTCGCCACTCCTGTGGATCAGACGGAGATTTGTCACCATGCGAATAGTCTGATATCAGGACGGTGGTGATTCTTGGTAGTGGTTTACTTTTAGCTGGTTTCCGGATAGAAACGTCGGATTCCTCAGCTTGGGCGACCCTGCCAAGGGGAGGAATCCCTCCTTGTACACCACAGCCCAACACCTAAGAACACCTCTCAGCCATGATGAGGCGGTAAGCCGCTAAAAGTATGTAAGAACAGATGAACTAAAAGGAAAGAAGTTGCCCAAAAAGTTTCTGAGTGAACTCAAAATCCACATGCTGACTTTGCTCAACAAACCTTAATTATGGAGAAGTGAAGATGTCTGTTGAAGGCTTTCTTGATGTTGCTCACATTCTCCACTTGTGCGATTCCACGGACACTAATTTGTTTGCGGCGATCATAATCAGTCATCATTTTGGCCATTGATATAACACGATACCGTTATTAGTACTAAAATCTAGTCGAAGGTAGAAGATCGATGACCTCAAAAGGTTTAAAGGTTTGACCCTCTAAAAAAACGACTTGTAGAAAAAGAGCTCGATGTCGATGAAGACGAACGGTGTCTATTTTTCGACAGCAAACAGTAATTTTTAGACCAGTAGAATATTTGATTGCTATGAAACTTAATTGACTAATGGAGGAGGATTTGTTTACAGATCTAAGAGCTAAGAGAGGAAGAGAAGGGACGAAGGTACGGGACTTCAGCGTAACGGGAGTGGGCGGGGGGAGGGGTTGGCCAGGCGTGGGGCATAGATCACTGCTCTCCACCACAGTAGCATTGTTCTCAACATTTTCAAAAGCTCTGTAACTCATCTTAAGTTTATCTCACTCACTCATAGTTATTGGAAATGAAATGACAGTGAATGGGTTAGAACAGAATTTGTTAAGCTTCACGTGGTGGGCGATAGTAGTCTTCTTCCTGATTCCCGATGATTTTTCGACAACTAAGCTATTTGTGGACTTGAGAAGTTGATAGAGCTATAGAAGCGAACAATGCTCTAAAATTATTCATCTTACTAGTCACCATATGCCACTATTTAAAAGTCAGCTATTGTTTTGTAATGGCGCGTATGACGTAGTGGTCGGAGGCACCCTAAAGCACACATGTGGAATCGATCTCCGCGCCCATGATCCACCAAGCCTTCCGTCCCTCCGAGGTCGGCAAAGTGGTACCAGACTTGTCTGGGAGGATAGCAGCACTGGCTCGATACATCGGCAGACCACCGCGAGTCATTGTAAAGGCCAGATATTGCATTTAATCGCCTCCAACGATGCTTAATGAAGTCGAATGCATGGCGCATCCTTCAGGGATTGATAAACGCAGAGCTTTAGAGGTTTTACTGCTTCGGATTACATTTGGGAGGTCAGAAATTGAACCTTATCATTTAAAATCACTAAATGAATCAATAGATGGAAAATTCAACATGGACTGACTGCTCGTCGAAAGTGACAGTCACTGAAGAAGCTGGAGATATGGAGAACAATACAGAATATCCTATGCTCCACTTCGAATAGCTGGAACGAAATAGACTGGACGGTGGATACGATGTCGGTGATTATGATTATGACGAACTCAGCGGTCAGCAGTCTAACATCGTCTCAGCTTTTCGATGACACTCAATCTGATTGGATCAGTTGTTTTCGTAACCAACTGATTTCATAAAATATTTAGGAACTGACTGTGAATCAGGCGAAAAGACTACGGAAGAATGTACAACAAGAAACAACAGAATGAGTATGGAAAAGCAAATTATTATCGATGGACAGCCAACTATCAGCAGCAACCGTTCTGAACAAAACAGCACTGCCGGGTCGACTCGGATCGTCGGCTGTGATGAAGACGAAGATGTCGAAGCGTCTGCTAAATAAACATCTTCATCAACCTCATGTTAGCTTAATAATCCAAGGAGGCATTGATTATCAGTGCCGAGGTTAAACGACGATCGGTCAGAGAAACAGAGAAGAATGTGCTGTTGCATACGAGAATTTCTGATCAGAAGGAATGATTCATCGGTCTCTATTTTACAATGAGGATTACTGATCTATTACAGTTGACAATTGCAATCCTGACCTGGCAGTCAGTCGGCCCCATCCCATATTATGATAAGATCCATATCAGGATATGGAATCCTGATGTTTAGCCTCCATTTTGTCGATGAGACGATTTAGGACCGACGAGACCATTCGTGCAAGATTACACCACTGAACGAACTTGTCACTAGCGACTGCAGCAGAGTGTGCAGGTCTCGGAAATGCGTGTCTGTCTCAACAAGTTCTCGGGCCGTTGAAAATCTCTGTGAACTCGTGAGTGCTCCCCTCCAGTCGATTCGACTCGTTGCGACCACAAACCCCCTCGGCAAGCGATAACAGCTGTAGACACTCGACTCCGCTCGTAGCGGCGCTGAAGGCGATGACGATGAAATTGAGGCCACAATAAGCTCTTGAAACAATCTTGTGTAACCTTATTAACAAAGTAAGATAGTGGTTATTTATACCGAAGTTGAGTGAAACACGGTTCTGAAAACATAGCAGCAAGGTTCTTTGCTGAAATAATAAATACATTATATTACAATATTAATGTGAAAGTATTAAGCTAATGAAAAGAAAATGCATTGAAATCAATGCATGTCGGACGCTAGGCATTACTACTGGCGTAAGTCGAGATGATGAAAAACAGCATATCTGCTAAACTTACAACATCAAATACAAAGCATGCCAGTTTGAGAAGAGGAGAAGGCTGCGAACAAAAGATCACCGCAAATGTTCCCACATGGTATCAGCACCCGAACAACGTAGTTCACGGTGAGACGTCGGCCGGCGACTCTTCCTCGGTGTGTAAACAGCAGCGACGTGTACGTAACAAAACGAAAGAACCATTTGTTGGTGGCATTGATGACGAAAACCAGGCACGAACAGCTCAGCCTCCCCGGAGGTTTGTCAACATCCAATGGACGGAACGACATCTAAGTAACTCACACTGCTCACCCTAGATCGCTCCACATTAACTGACCTAAGTCAGAAAGAATGTTAAAACTATGGCTTGGCAAAGCCTCAGAATTCATGTGCATAGTCCTAAAATGTATCGTCTATTTCTTTTCCCGTTCACTTTTGCACAAGCTTCTAAGTGTCGTTAGAGAAACAATATCTAAAAAGTTGAAGGAGAAAACGTGAGAAAGAAACCGAAGAAATTCCGGTGGAGACAGAACCTCAGAAGAAAACCGGAGGTTCAGGAGCAGAGAGATTCCAATGCACACAATGCATATGCAGCTGCAGAAACGGAAAGCTCTGAGAGCCAGGTGGGATCACGGGAACGATATAAATGAGGACTTGAAGAATGGCGTCAGGCTGCGCTGAAATCGATTCGCGCCGGAGTCGCAGAGGCACGGCTATCATCTTTCTCGCGCTGATACAACCGATCAGATACACATCGGTTCGATTGACAACATCGATCAGAGCGCTTCGAATCGGGATTATGCTTGCAGAGAGTGAACGACAACAGGAAAAGACATCCAACCGGAGAATGGAAGCGAACTAAGCCGCCACTGGCAGTAACGGGAGCGGTCCGCACGCGAGCGCTTCAGTGCGGACTCGGCTGCATCGGGGTCCACGGCTCTCGCTGGTGTGATGGTCCTCGTCCGGCCGAGTAGTTGCAAATAAACGGCTTGGACAGACTGAATTCACTGGTGGTCATCCAACTATGTACCCTCCAGAGATCTCAAGTCTAGCATCGATTGTTCGCTAATCGATACAGTTAACGATGTGAATGCTCTCAAACATATTTCATCAAGCTTGGCTTTGCGAAATGATTCCATATGGCTTATCGAATACCATTTCATGAGTTATTTGACTGCTTAAGTTGAGGAATGCCGGGTTTTCTGCAAAGCTTGGCATAGTTAGTGCGAACAGCTCATATTTTTCGGTTCATGCAAACATAAGAACTGAAGACAAAGTCGGGCCTTTGAATCCACGTTTAAAACATGAAAAATCGATGCTTTGCCAGAGTGTTCAGACAAATTGCACTAAGAAGAAAATTCGATCTTCTACAAATTTATTTGCACCAGTTCGCTGATGGAAAAGTTGGGAGACGGCTAGAGCAGAGCAGTAGTGATGCCGTTGATCACGAACATGATGCTGGTTCGTTCCCCTGTCGAGCGCACTAAGCTCTTTACCCTCCGCACTAGGGAAATTGGTACCAGAGATGTCTGGTAATAGTTCACTCTTCACAATTCCAGGAAAAAGGAGACGACGTTCTTCAAGCAGAAGCACACTTTTTGGATTATGGATGCGAGAAAAAGATTTGAATGCTAGTCGTGCTGGGATCCGCTCAGTAGGTGCAAAAAGGGTCATGTAAAATAGATAAAGTAACGAGAAGCCACTTTTCATTTAGGATTTTCGGTTAGCCCTTACTGAGGTTATCATTCCATTGTTTGCTTCACTCTTATTTTCCTCGCATATTCTCCTATTTGTGAGTGTTTTCTGGAGATGGAACGTCTAGAGTCCTATAGATAAGGGAGTAAACAAAGAGATGAAAGATGACTGATCAAAGGGGCGGCGACAGTGGATTGACCATCAGTCAAAGTTGCGCTCTGAGGATGTTGGTCTTCAGCTATTTCATCACTGGTGGTTTTCCAGTGAGCGCTTCAGGAAGCCACATAAGATGTGATGGCGGTTATCGTCGCGATACAGTGTCATCCGACACTACTGGGAATCGAATAACAAAGTCGGAACGACGAACAGAATGATGTTACCGACTCGACATGGATTAGGACAATGGACCAAACTGAACTGTTTCTTTAATCTTTCTTCTTCACCGATCGGTCCGAGTACGTGTTGTAGGATCACTC
The DNA here is from genome assembly GCA_009735665.1 of Angiostrongylus cantonensis. NCBI lineage: Eukaryota > Metazoa > Nematoda > Chromadorea > Rhabditida > Metastrongylidae > Angiostrongylus > Angiostrongylus cantonensis. The sequence goes on from MQTX01000105.1 coordinate 494,345, forward strand.
TGAACGATATCATATGCCCCCACTTTTTACGATTGTTTCGTTGCTGTTCGAGCACTTTTCTGTTACACTTTTTGTATTAAATGGATACTTTTTCAATGTGTCGATGTGTATCTCACATCGACTAAAAAAGATATCTTGTTAACATTGTAAATTACAAAAAAGATCTAAAATGGGTAAAGCTAATGTTTAAAAAAATGGGAGCGCGTGGCGCAGTGGTCGGGGGCGCCCTGTGACACACACGGGATCGATCCCAGCGCAGCTGGTCCACCAAGCCCTCCATCCCTTCGGGATCCGGCAAATTGGTTGGTACCAGACTTGTCTGGGAGGATAGCAGCACTGGCTCGATATATCTGTAGGCCACGGCGAGTTGTTGTAAACGCCAAATATGCATTCCATCACCTCCAACAATGCTTAGTGAAGTCGTATGCTTGGCGCATCCTTCAGAGATTGATCAGCGCTGAGAGCTTTACCCTTTTTTATGTGTAAAACGTCTTTGTTTGTCTCGCTGAGTTTCCCAAATTTCCTGTTTTTTGTACGAAGAGAGTTCCACACAGTGGTGCTAATGGAAAGTATATTTGGAGATGGAAATGAAAAAATTGAATTTTTTCTAACTAAAAATGCCTGCCTCATTCGATAAACTACAAATGATATATTTAGAGTATTCCTGAGGTGCTGAACTAGACATTTCAGCCGTTGGTTCGTGAAAGAGCTGGAAAAAGTCGTACACGAAAACCAACTTCGTTACGCAAGTCTTCATATTTGGCCTTTTCGAAGACCCCAATTCATAAGACAACAAATTTCCATCTGCTTTCTAAGAGGCGGCGACTGCCTGTGATGAGGGTGTCTGAACGCTTTTACATGACGGGATATTTCCTGATTTTCAGGTTTAGCCAGCAGCCAGTGTATCGATGGAGAGACAAGATAACAGATGCACCTCAAAGCTGAACAGACAAAATCCGATTGTTCTCTCAAGAAGAGGAAGTGGTCCTCTTTCACAAAGGCAATACATTAATCCCACTGTTTCATTTTTTCAAAAATAAAACAAAGTGTTTAAAATCGAAAACATCTTTTTCAGATAAATTTTACTATAAAAGAAGTGCCACTGTTGCATTGAAGATGTCCGAGTAATGATGTTTTCCACCAGTTTCGTTGAGAAAAGCACTGCTGTCCCATATGAATCCATACTGTAAAGTTGGCTGACTTTTTTCGAAGTTTAGTAGTAGGGCAATTGACACCTGTATTTTTTTCGGTGTAAATTATTCCTATAAACTGTAAATCAACGTGACAGGCAACAGCTGTTTTCTAACGTCTCTGTGAGTCTTCGCATAAAAATACCTGTTCCACGATTTTTCTTTTCCAGCCTCAAGTGAACTTTCCAGCATGAACTAACTAATCCGTGATGAGCGTATAGTCAAGGAAGCCCAATTTTCCGAACACTAATCGATCATCGTCTATTGATTTCAAGCATCTGCAATATTGCCACGACCTTGTGTTCATTGTACTCAATCCGAAGGTGAACGGCGGTAGAAAAGTGGCTCTTGCAAAAACCTTCCAGCGATTATCGATGGATCCCACATTAGTTTCAGAAATAAAGATCAGAAGTACTCACATAAGGAAATATTTAGATGGTTTAGCTTGCCGTCTCAGATTAGGTCAGGTGTTAGCACATTGTTCACAAATTGGTTCCTTTAACATCTTCTTTTTCAGTGCTGGTGGATTCGAAAGCAATTTCAGACCTGGAATTCTGATTCGAGCTCTGAAGCTTCTAGGGGAGCGCAGAGAACGGAATCTGAAGTTTATTTCTCAGACATGACAAGCTAATTTTCAGCCGGATAGGTTTTCAGCCAATTTAAGAAGCCGATAGAAGATAACAGCTGTGCTGTTTGCCTACTGTTTAATTCATTAGTCAAGTAGTTGATCCTAGTAACTTGTCGCGATACTTTCTGCTGTACCGCATGCACTGTTCTTTCGGTTCACGATTCTCCTTGCAAATTTTCTGGTGACTCGAAATAGTTTTTCAAGAGAATATTTGACAAAATGGACTGCTTCGGGTTCTTGTCCTTCTAGAAGAATCGTCACTACGGCAGTGGCTGTCGCATAGTTGTTAGCCATTTGTCGTTGCAGTCGGCTAATGTTCTAACATTCACCGAGCCTCCTAGGTTACTGTGTTTCACAGCATGAGGATTGATTGGCATAACTAGAGCCTAAGGGATAAAATTGTGATTAGAACTTTGTATATTAAAGTTACCTTAATAGAGCAAATGTGAAATTGAATGTGTTTCTTAGGCAACAAGTTGTCTTATTTGCTCCTTCTATTATGGTCGATATTAAATGGACGCGTATCGCTCCCTGAAACTTTTGGGTTATGGAGTTATGCTTAATTTTGGGAAAGGAACTCTTCTCACTAGCTTTTTTCAGTTCCTCGACAGATTTTCAGTTCAATTAAAACTATACGTGACCTTTATGCTGTGACTCAGTATCGCTTCCCATGTATTTCTCTCCGATTTGTGACTGCAAGGATTTGTCCGGATGGGTGTGCTTCTGAGTACACACAAACAGAGCCTCCTCACGTGCGCTTGAATAAGAGTTCAGCATTTTGATAAACGATAAAGATTTTAGTACTTGGAGAGGTCTATGTTATGCGCTGCGCATCAGACTCCATTCGTTGGATCGTAGGGGCGAATTCCATATCTGTCCTATGCGAAGATTTACGATTGCTTACCGATCTATTGGGTGAGTATTGCTACCCAACCAAACAAATCTAGTGGTAACTTTCCGATCCCAATGGGGTGAGAGTTTGGCTAGCACAAGGTGAGCTATCGAATTAACAACAACAACATCTGCGTTACATAGTACATATAACCACTGCATTATTCCATAGATATGAACTATTTCTGATCAGTAGAGGCAGGGAATCCATTCCTCTCACGGCAAGTGCAAGTTCGTTTTTGTTCCATCTTTAATCCCGATCCGCTTTGTCTGGTTCTAAGCGCCACCCGAATTCGTGGGTTACCTTCACGACACCTATCAGGAGTGGGGTGGAACAATGTAAGAGTGTTCTGTGCAAACGTCCACGTATTTACTCGATTTGTCGTCATCCCAGTAGCATTTTCTACAGCGCCTCAGAAATTGCTTGTTGAAGAAATTATCAAAACGACGAGTGCCAAGCGGTCACTGAAATTCTCTCCAAAGATTTACAAACTTCATTATCAAAGTATCAACTTCCAAGCCTTTCTTGATACTCATTAGTGATAAGGTGAGCCATCGGCATTTTATGCACACTTGTTTTTTTTTCCTTTCGCGAAAAGTGGAAGTTAGTTTAAAACGTGGTATCGGTATTGAACTTGGAAGTGTAGTTATAAGATTCTGTAATGTTGCTAAGGCGAAATTTCTTGTCTGGAAATTTTGGTGGATCTCGTATCGCCGTGAACTTGGAGAGTTCATATTGACATTTATTCTACTCCGTCTAAGACTTCTTCATCCAAGAAAAAACTTACTGCCCGTGGCTTCAATCACATTGAAAGCAGATTCCCACAAACCACCTATCATAATCGCTGCTTCGTAAGTGAAATTAAATCATGCGAAGCTGGAATGGAAGACTAGTTAGTCTGAGTCATTCCATATCCACATGTTATCAAAATTATTCGCCCGTTTAGTATGTTCTAGAAATTTCAACGTTAAAATCATCACTGCTTTTGAGAACCGTTATTTTTGGCTACGCTCTTATGATTGTACCATTTAGGTACTCTAGGTATTTGTCGCTATGTCCTTACATCCGATGCGAGCACCAAATGGATTCTTCTTTCCTGCTCTATTTCTCTCCTTTAAGTTATTCTCGTTAGTGGGCAGGTGGCAGTGATGGTAGTGATGCCGATGCCGATGATCACAAGCATGGTGCACGTTCGAGCCCACTTCGAGTTCACGAGGCTCTTCATATCTCCGGTGTTGGGAAAATGGTACTTTATTTGTCTGGGCCCAACCGCTCCCTCCAATCCACGTTATGAAAATCTAGCATATCTACTCGAGGGAGTACCAACCCGACCGGCATCCAACGACATTCGTGAAGAAGAAAACAACCGCCAAGAATCCGCCGACGTCACACGTCAAACATTTCAAAAACTGACTTTCGTTTAATCACGGCATGACTAATCAATGTGAATTTTTCATTGACAGGATAACACGAGATAGATAACGAGGTTTATTCGCATAACGTCACATGTGAAATGTTCAGAGACCATCGTGGATGATGGATACTCGAAAGCTAATGGAATGCAAAAATGCTAGGATAAGCACGGAAGTTATGAAGATGGATCATATAAAATAAGAAGAGGTATTTTCATTTAGCATCAACCTCTAGTAACCTCTAGCAATGTATGTCTAAATAAAGAAATTTGCTTTTCAATTTCAGATCAGCGCTCTACCGTCAATACATCATTGACGGCACCTTAATAAGCTCCATTTACCCAGAGAAACATAGGTGTACGAAATCAAAGAATCAATGGCTATAGTGTCTAAAACAAGTTGAAGAGCGGACGGAACAAACAGGTTTTTTCTTCACTAGACGCTTATTATACCTTTCGAAAACAACCACGTAGGAAGGCAGCATTATAAATCACTTAATAGCGGCGTAATAGAAAGAAGGACTTCTGGCCAACACATGTTTCAAATGAATGCAAATACGCGCATGAGAAAAGGGAAGGAAATCACTCAAATTAGCGCGACAAATAACCATTTACAGCGTAAAAGTTTTTATTTGTTACCTACCACAATTTTCACGGCAGGGTATTATGCGAAATCAACCACAATTATGCTGAGATATAAATGCGTAGTTTTCTTGTTCAGCAATCGCGAGGTTGTTATGCAGCATACATTAACTTCCATAGAATAACACACAACGCAATACAACAGTAGCTGACGTTGCGATGAAGTAAGCATAGCTATAAAACGATGCCTAAAAAGGGCAGGTCTAGAGAAATCGGTAGCGATAATTAAAATGCCACCGAATACTCTTCGTCGTCAATTAGTTCGTAACCGCTTGTATGACCGTCTATGTGAAACAGCAAACTGCGTAATTTGCCCTTCCGGCAGGGACGGTGATTGCATGAGTTCAGGTACGATATACCTGATCTCTTGCGAGGATTGCGGAGATGAATATATTGGCGAAACGGGCAGACTCTTGTGTATCCGTATAAAAGAACACCTCGATGGCAAACGAAAAGTAAGACAAAGTACCCAACTAGGCACGCATAGGATACAAAAGCATAGCGGAAACAATTTTGAAGTTAAAGCCAATATCCTCGCACAGGAGACTAAGATACCAACGCGCAAACTCCTTGAGGCTTTTTGGATAAATGCCAAAAATCCGGCAATGAATAGCAGGGAGGAATGCCCAGAGGTTACACGCGACCTGGCCCCGTATCTTTGGATCAATTTCCGATGTGGGGTGGCGCAGTCATCAACCATATGCGACTATAATCAGCTGTTCTAACCTTCCTCATTGGAAGTCGTGTAAAAAAACGGTGAGTTTTTCGAGAAGCTGTTGATCATGTAATTGCCATGAAGTTTTTCGTCTTACTGTAAGTGTTATTGAAGTGTTTGGCCTAATAAATTGTATATCAGCATACCCTTCCAGGCTCTGAAGAAGGCGATACTGCCGAAACGTCAGCTACTGTTGTATTGTATTGTGTGTTTTGCTATGGAACTAAAAATATGCTGTATAACAACCTCGCGATTGCTGAACAAGAAAACGACGTATTCAATGCCGAGGTTAATAGAAAGTCGAACCTGGGAACTGTTACAAGATATGCTGAGATATTTGCAAAACTCCGAACGGCAGGTGTCTGCGGTGGAGATTCAACACGCTATTACCTTTTTTGGAGTCTAACGCGTTCTATGGCCTCAGCCTAACTGGATTCAATGCAGATTTGTGTCTCCCAGATCAATCCCATTGACGGGTGATTGCTGATCACCGCTCATTGAACCTAGCGGAATTCTCTCCCTTCCACGAGAACTGTAATCTTGCAATAATGAGTTAAAGGTTGAAGCCAGTGTAGAATTTTGGTACAACAGCGACATCGGTTAGAGGCGAAACCTTCGATTTTCTGTTATGTGGAATATTTCGTTTTCGTACTCTTCATTTGGAAATTTCCAAACCCAGCATTGAGAGCGGAACTCGGACGGCCGCTAGGTCTGCTCGTTCAGTTATAATCCGTAGGTCCCGGTGCATCGTTCTCCAAACGTCCTTCTGGTTCATTCATATAGTTAAAACCTCGATTGGTGACCATAGATCATAAGGAGAGAAGAGCAGCCGTAATGGTCGAAGCTGCAAAAGCTGGGAAATGCATTCGCAAACTCCACCGAAGCCTCACCAATTACAAGACCAAGATGATTGCACTCCGACGCCCAGACGGAACAATAACATTGTCCAGAAACGTAATGGAGAAAATCATCCGCGAATACTATCTTTTCGATAGCCACGTCCACCTCCCGTCATACGAAATACAAGAGGATGGATATGTTGTACCACCAGTTCTCCCTTCCGAAGTACGACATGCCATTTCGTCGGTGAAAAATCTAACAGCACCAGGTCCCGAGAGGATAAGATTAGAGCATCTGAACAACCTTCCGCCAATCCTCGTAAACACACTGGCTCGGCTCTTCACAGGTTACCTGTCTGAATGCAAGGTCCCTACTCAGAGGAAGACCAGCAAGATCACGTTGTTGTTCAAGAAGGGCGACCTACGCGATATCGGCAACTATCGCCCATTCTGCTTTCTCTCTGTCGTCTACAAACTTTTCACTCGAGTCATCTTAAACAGGATTGACAGAACACTGCACGAAGGACAGCCATGTGGGCAGGCAGGGCTTCGAAAAGGATTTAGTACGATGGACCACATTCACACGATTACAAGGCTCATTGAAGTATGGCGAGAGTATAAAAGACCTCTCTGTCTCACTTTCATCGACTTAGGGAAGGCCTTTGACTCAATTGAGATAGAAGCAGTCATGGAAGCCATTGCTATTCACGAAGTCCCCATTCAGTACATAAGGATTTTTCGTGAGCTGTACAAAAATTTCACAACCAAGATTTCACCATTCTACAACGATATTAACGTTGACGTCAAGAGAGGAGTTAGGCAGGGCGATACAATCTCGCCAAAGTTATTTACAGCCGCCCTCCAGAACGTAATGCGAACATTGGAATGGAACAATATAGGAGTGAAAATCGACGGTCGGTAGATACATCTCCTTCGCTTTGCTGATGATATCGTTCTTATAACACCAGACTTTAGCCAAGAGGAACGTATGCCTGCCGACTTTGATAAAGTGTGTGGAAAGATTGGTCTTCGACTAAATTTTAAGAAAGCGTTGTTCATGAAGAATATCAACGGGACGAATATCTCTGCATGCTCCAGTTATGCCTATCTAGGTCGGGAAATCAATTTAATGAACGACTTAGCTCCAGAACTGTGCAGATGGAAACGAGCGGCTTGGGGAGCTTTCAAGAGCATCGAGGATGCAGTGAAGAGAAGAAAGAACACCCGACTCCGTGCCCACCTTTTCGATTCAACGGTTCTTTCTGCCCTAACGTATGCATCAGAAACCTGGTCGCTGCGTAAGCAGGATGAAAGACCACTCAGCGTTATCGAACGCGCAGTCGAAAGGACGATGCCAGGAGTATCACGTTACACGCAAGTAAGGGATAGGATCCGAAGCTCCGTCCCGGGTTGGCGATAAAAAATCAAAGATGCCGTTCTATACGCCAAGCAGTCGAAGATAAGGTGTGCCGGACACGTAATGCGTATGAATGATAACCGATGGACAAGACCTGTTAATGACTGGATTCCTTGGGATGTCAAACGTACTGCTGGAAGACCACCGACCCGATGGTCAGAGTTCTTCACGAAAAACCTAGGAGAAAGATATGATGTTCGACGATTGCACGCGACAGGGAAAAATGGAGGATTTACTGGCGCCCGCTCGAGTCACTCGACGATCAACGAGACTACAGGTGATACAGGTGATGACCCATCTTCACGTCTACTATGCAAATCCCAGCATTTAGCCAAGAGGAACGTATGCCTGCCGACTTTGATAAAGTGTGTGGAAAGATTGGTCTTCGACTAAATTTTAAGAAAGCGTTGTTCATGAAGAATATCAACGGGACGAATATCTCTGCATGCTCCAGTTATGCCTATCTAGGTCGGGAAATCAATTTAATGAACGACTTAGCTCCAGAACTGTGCAGATGGAAACGAGCGGCTTGGGGAGCTTTCAAGAGCATCGAGGATGCAGTGAAGAGAAGAAAGAACACCCGACTCCGTGCCCACCTTTTCGATTCAACGGTTCTTTCTGCCCTAACGTATGCATCAGAAACCTGGTCGCTGCGTAAGCAGGATGAAAGACCACTCAGCGTTATCGAACGCGCAGTCGAAAGGACGATGCCAGGAGTATCACGTTACACGCAAGTAAGGGATAAGATCCGAAGCTCCGTCCCGCGTTAGCGATAAAAAATCAAAGATGCCGTTGTATACGCCAAGCAGTCGAAGATAAGGTGTGCCGGACACGTAATGCGTATGAATGATAACCGATGGACAAGACCTGTTAATGACTGGATTCCTTGGGATGTCAAACGTACTGCTGGAAGACCACCGACCCGATGGTCAGAGTTCTTCACGAAAAACCTAGGAGAAAGATATGATGTTCGACGATTGCACGCGACAGGGAAAAATGGAGGATTTACTGGCGCCCGCTCGAGTCACTCGACGATCAACGAGACTACAGGTGATACAGGTGATGACCCATCTTCACGTCTACTATGCAAATCCCAGCACTTCTCACATTCGATTCGTATCCTCGCATTCACTTTCCACGAAGGTCTTCCAACTTTTACACGTGGCTTCGGTTGCTGTTTGAGGATTTTTCACTTAACCTTGAATGTCGCAAAATGCTGGTCCAGCAGTTCTCCTTGGAGTCCTGAAATAGCTCGGCCGCAGCGTTCTCACTTATGTTGCAGAAAGTGATTTTTCTTCCTGGACAAGTACGGTACCAATTTTCCAACCCCGGAGGGATGAGAGGCTTGGTCTGCCTGGAATGGAATCGAACTAGTACCGTATTCGTGAAAACAGACATCTCTACCACTGTGCTATTCGCCTCCATGCGTGGTTGAAAAGTTACCAACAATTATAGAAAACCAATCACGTGTGGCGCAGTGGGTAGCCATGTTCTGCAGTACGTAAGGGATCGATCCAGCTCCCTAGCCCCACCAAGCCCTTCGTTCCTTCGGGGGTCGGCAAGTTAGTACTTGTTTGAGAGGATAGCAACAATCACTTCTACGATGTTTGATGAAGTCGAATGCATAGCTCATTGCTAAGCAATCGATCAAAGGCAAATGTTTCACTCTTTTATTCTTTATCGAAAAGCCGATGCAGTTGCGAATATGTTGGGAACCAGTTCATGACAATCAGCAGGCAGCACGCTAACTAATACTGTTAGCATAATATTTAAACTGAAAGAACTTTTTTTCTTATATTGAAGTTTTCCAAAATTTGTACTGCGTCGATAATTAACGACTGTCTGAACGGTAATGCACTACCGTTTGTTGAAACTCAAAAGACGAACCCCGTTTTGTCGAACGGCGCCCATCAATACCACAATATTAAAAGTTGTTAACTGTTTATGCCTATAGATACCCAGAATACAGTCATTTTATCTGAATGGATCGTCGCCGTTGTAGGCGAACACGGGAAAATTGCCTAGATATGTAATAATCCCATAGCCTCTTGGACTTTTAGATTCTCGCGAGAGCATATACCTGAATGAGGTGAACATGGTGTAAGCAGAAAGAGAATACCATCAACCTCATTCAGTGCTTTACTGAAAGGAAACTTGCACGACGATTGCAAATAGCAACTTAAGAGTGGCGATGGTCAATTCTCAAGTGGTTAACTTATGCAGCGAAGTGTCGGGGATAACGAACGTCCAATTCATAACTTCAAAAAGTTTAAAGAGCACTTGTGGCGTTGAACGTAATATTTAGTCATGTCGACTCGTTGAACAAAAAGGCCAATCAAGAAATCAGCAGATCTTCTCTGACATGATAATCAATCATGTCTGTTCACGAACTACTCAAAGCTTCTCCTGTTCCTCGACCAAAGAACGTCACCAAGAAGCCATTCATCTGACAGGGATGTAATGAGACACAAAGGCACTACCAAATGCACATCAAGGCTATGAGGGATGGAAAGGTCAAAGTAATTTATTTTGTTCTCTTCTTCTTAAGCGATTTGAGGTCACGACATTCTCACACCTTTCTTATGTTTTTGAAATCAGCAACCAAGTATAATTATTGTAGTTTTTTTGAGATAACCACTGTTATTATTGATGATTCTCTACCTTAAATTTCCAGTCATCCCTTAGAGATCTTGACGAGCTGCGAAGAAGCCTCCTTTCTTCTAATTGCTTAGTTGCTAACGAATTAGTAAAAGCGTAGGCACCTTTAGAGAGCCATCCAAGATAAGGAGTCCACTCATCTTTATGCGTAAGCCCTACTAGAAATCTACGTCGGGGAAGAGGCGAACAAATACCACAAAGCGGAAGTGTCATTCCCTTTTCTGTCCTTTACGTAGATGAACAACACCGAGCATTTCTGTTGAAAACGAAATTGAATAGAGGTTACTGGGTCTAGCTCGAGTTACTTCATTATTAAAAGCATCACAGGTGCATGGGGTATTAATAACTGAAGCGGAACCGTCTGCACGCAGCCGTTAAGCGAATAATGATGTGGATTTCCCTCCTGCAGGGTGTCATCTCGTGTAGCAGTCTGCTTCAGAGTCAAAACATTGTCATTTTTGTGTCAATTTTATGTCCATCCATTCAAGTTGTATTCAGCGTTATGCTACTGATGCTAATGCATGTAGTGATGCAGTTGTAGAGTGAGTCATAAAGGACTTTTCACGCCTCTTGAACAACTGTGATGCCTTTCGAAATATTGGAAATTGGCTTCTGTTTGAAATAACAAATTGGTTGATATCATTGCCATTTTCACACGTTTCAACTGCATGTGTACACTAAACTTCAGAGACATCGTGTGTTATGCGTGCTTGAGTGGTAAAGTGGACGAAGTGGACGACTTCCTCCGATGCACCTCTTTTTCAGTGTTTTTCTTGTTATACTTGATAGCTTGCTCAGCATATATGCTATATTTACGCTTGTTCCATTAAAGGCTGTTCTTCGCATTAAATAATCTACAAAAAAATCTTCCTTTCTGACGAGTTTATTGATTGGTAAGTGAACATTGTTTATTTTCATGTCCAATCGCCATTGTGAATGATTATCGTAAGAAATAGACAGGTATAAAAAATGCCAAATTTTACCCTAAATTTACAAATTCGAGGCTTATAAGTTTAAAAAATTACAAATTACGAGTATCAAAACGCTTCCAATTCTTGACCTCACTGTGGGTGCCTGGTGGACCATACGTAAGGTAACTACTGGTAGCAAGCAGTCTTGACCCTAGAGCAATACAGCAAAGTTTCTTCTAGTTTTAAAAAAAACATCGTCTATTATCTAAAACGAGCGTTTTTCATGAACATGCTGATTATGAGTCGCCTGTGAATTTCTCAAGCCCGTAGCCAACACGATATCGGACGTCGTCCCACCTGGCACCCACGCAAATTTCTCCATCAAGCGTCATATATTACTGATGTCTTTAAAAAAATTCATCTTGCCGTGAACGCAGTTTAAGCGAAGAAAAATAAAATATTAATAACAAATGACACTTTTGAAAAGCGCCGTTATTACAATCGTTGAGCTTTACCGTCTCACTACATCATCTTGTACAACAAAAGGGTAAAGGTATCGGCGTTGATCAATCCCTGCGGGATGCGCTGTGCACTCAACTTCATTAAGATTGCTTGAAGGTGATATAATGCATATTTGGTCTTTGAAATAGCTCTTGGTGCCCTACCGATGAATCTAGTTAGTGCTGCTATACTCCCAGACAAATCTGGTACCAGTTTGCCAGCCCTGGAGCAACACAGATAACTAGATTCTAGAACGAGATGGTCACCAATTTGGGGTTACCGGTTTTATGGATCACATAGAAGTAAACCACCGATCTCACTCATATGAGGGATCTCGAGCCAGTTAGTCGCGAGGATACGTGGCGCGTCCCCAGGTCCCGTATAGGGGGTTAATCGGAGACCAAAAGCGACCTCTGCTTCCCTGAGACGCTGGTGGATCCAGGGGATGGACTCCCTGTTTCTGCTGCGCCGATTTGGCACATACCATCTGTATTTGCTAGGCGTATTCATGCATGCATGTGTGGGTGCGTTCTCACTTTATGCAGATTGTACTCTACGAGTTAATTCGGCCAAAAGCCTTCAATCAAGTGACAGAGAAGTATTTGCGAAGCAGTTAGGAGTCGCCTCCAATAAATAAGCTCCATGTCTACTCTGAAAGAGCCTGGCAAGCTATTCGTGAGTAGACCCAGCCCCCACGTTCAAAGCCTAGCAAGCTATACGTGGGTATCAAAATGCTAAACACAGTAAAAAAGAAAAACGGGTCTCATTCACCTGACTCCGAAACAGCCCCAATTTCGCAGCGTTGGGAAGGATGAGTACGGTGAGGCTGCTAAAATCCCAGGGCCAATGGAGCTGCTTGGATCACGAAGAACTATTATGACGACCTGTACCTACAATGCACGTACACTTGCATCCGAGTCCTCGATAGAGGACTTGCTCATGCAAGAAATAATGATAAGCTACGACGTCATTGGCCTGGCCAAAATGAGATGACGCCACCAATTCAACGCCGCCTATGACACCGGAGAAGAACTGTTCCTCGAAACATGCGGCGGTAGAGAGGACGTCGGCGTCGGCATTCTCATCAACACGAGTTTGTGCATGACCATCAATTCATTCGAACAGCTTACAACCCAAATCGGACGTTTACGATTAAAGCGATGTGGATCAACACCGGCTTTAACAATCTTCGTCGTTTACGGCCAGCATCAAACTGCCGAAGGACAAGTTGAAGCGTTCTACATGGATCTGCAGAAGTTCTACAGAGAAGACAATACATTGTTAAAGGTCATCATTGGAGATTTCAGCGGCAAGATTGGACCAAGAAAAATGTCTGAAGAACGTCACATTGGGGCCCATGGATTAGAAAGGAGCGAACAGTGTGAGCGGCTATTTGAGTTTATCATGGCGGCCAAAACCATCCGTGGTAATTCGCAATTCCAGAAGCCCTACCCTCGACGCTGGATGTGGGAATCTCCCAATAGAGAGTACCATAACAAAATAGACCACATCATAGCAAATAAAAGGTTTTGCCTCACCGATGTCGTCTTCTTCGTTCAAGTTTCTATTTCTCGCGGAAAGGAGAAAAAGCCGCTAAATTCAAAGACTGACGTCCTAGAACCACCACAAACTGGGACTTATTCAATTCATCAGTCGGCTGTTGAAAAGATGCCGTTGCCGATAACATCGACGAGAAATACGATCGGCTCATTGAACCTCTTCACGCTAGCGCTATGAAAGCTGAGAGTTCGAAGGTTACCAAGAGACGTCTGTCTTCAGAAACTCGCGAGCTAATACACCAGCGTGGAATCGCACGAGCTGCAGCCAACCGCGAGCTGACGTCTGAACTTGCAAAACAATGCAGACAGGCGATAAAAGTAGATCATAAGGAGAGAAGAGCAGCTGTAATGGTCGAAGTTGCAGAAGCTGGGAAAAGCATTCGCAAACAGCAGCAGTAATGGTCGAAGCTGCAGAGGCTGGGAAAAGCATTCGCAAAGCCCGCCGAAGCTCCGCCAATTACAAGATCAAAATGATTGCACTCCGACTCCCAGACGGAACAATAACACCGTCCAGAAAGGCAATGGAGAAAATCATTCACGAATACTACTCAGATCTCTTCGATAGGCAGGTATACGTTAGGTCATGTGAAATAAAGGAAGATGGATATGTTGTACCATCGGTTTTCCTTTCCGAAGCCCGACATGCCATTTCGTCGGTGAAAAATCGAACAGCACCAGGTCCGGAGAGGATAAGATCAGAACATCTGAAGAACCTTCCGCGAGTCCTCGCAAACACACTGCCTCTGCTCTCCATATGTTACCTGTCTGAATGCAAGGTCCCTTCTCAGTGGAAGACCAGCAAGACCGTGTTGTTGTTCAAGAAGGGTGACCTACACAATATAGGCAACTGTCACCCAATCTGCTTGCTGTCTGTCGTCTACAAACTTTTAACTTGAGTCATCTTAAACAGGATTGACATAACACTGGACGAAGAAAAGCCACTTGAGCAAGCAGGGTTTCGAAAAGGATTTAGTACGATGGACCACATTCACACGATAACAAGGCTCGCTGAAGTATCGCGAAGGTACAAAAGACCGCTCTGTGTCACTTTAATCGACCTACAGAAGTCATTTGATTCAATTGAAATAGAAGCAATCATGGAAGCCTTTGGTAGTTAAGGAGACCCTACTCTGTGCATAAAGATTCATCGTGAGCTGTACAAAAAATTTCACAACCAAGATTTTACCATTCTATAACGAAATTAACATCGACGTCAAAACAGGAGTTGGACAAGGCGATACCATCTCGTCAAAATTGTTTACCGCCACCCTCCGGGACGCTATGCGAACACTGGAAAGGAATAATATGGGAGTGAAAATGGATGGTCGGCAGTTACATCATAATCGTTTTGCTGATGACATCGTTTTTATAACACTAAACATTAGCCAAGTGGAAAGTATGCTTACCGACTTTGATAGAGCTTGTGGAAGTATTGATCTTCATCTAAATCTCACAAAAACGATGTTCATGAAGGAGGGATTGGTTTCGTTTGCCCCATTCACGCTCAACGGAACGAATGCTCCAGTTATGTTTATCTAGGTCGGGAAATCAATATGATGAACGACTTAGCTCCAGAGCTGAGCAGAAGGAAACGAGCGGCTTGGGGAGCGTTCAAGAGCATCGAGGATGTAGTGAAGAGAACAAAAAACACCCGACTCCATGCCCACCCTTTCGACTCAACGGTTCTTCCTGCCCTAACGCATGCCTCAGAAACTTGGTCACTACGCAAGCAGGATGAAGGATCACTCAGCGTTATAGGACGTGCAATCGAAAGGGGGATGCTAGGAGTACCCCGTTTAACACAAGTAAATGATGAGATCCGAAGCTCCGACCTGCGTCAAAGATCAAAATTCAAAGATGCCGTTTTGTACGCCAAACAGCCGAAGATGTGGTGTGCTGGGCACGTAATGCGTATGAATGATAACCGATGGACAAGATCTGTTAGTGACTGGATTTCTCTGGATGTCAAATTTGCTGCCTTAAGACCATCGACTCGATGGTCGTAGTTATTCACCAAGAGCCTAGAAGAAAGATATGATGATCGACGAGTCCCTAGAGCGGGCAAAACCCACTGGGCTTCTCTTGCACGCGATAGTTAAAAATGGATGATTTACTGGAGCCTGTTCGAGTCACTCGACGATCAATGGGGCTACAGATGATACATATTATGGAAGTAAAAACTGGTCCAAGGCGATGACTCTCTTAACCGCAACGAGTCTTGCGATTATTTATCCAGCAAGTGGTGTGAGATGTAGTAACTCAAATCTTCGTTTAAATGAATCGCTTAACAATGAAAGCATCTTGTCCGGCTTGACATATTCGTTTCTATTCGTTTTAATCGAACGGTTATAGCTTCATAGATGTGGAATGAATAGAATGACGCACTGAGTGCTGCAGTAGGATAAACTAAGAAAACAGCAAAAATTTATTGAACAACATTATCCATTTTACATTGCTTAGAATGTTTCGACTACAACGTGTTGTCTACAAACAATCCACTACACACAGCATGTAAAATAATAATAGCTTATGGGAGGTTAGGATATTCTTTGCGAGTTTCTTCGGAAACCACTGTATTCCAGATATGTGATGTTCTGTATAGTTTTCGCTATGGTATGGTGTAAGGTGCATAATAAAGTTGTCGAACGACCGCAGGCAATACAGGTCACATGGTCACAAGGCTTCTACACCACTTCAGTTCTCAACAATAGAGTATTTGAAAATAGAAGAGACTGGAAGCGAAATATTTTACGAATACGCACAACTCTGTATGTTGGTGTTGGCTCATTTCTTGCCGAACCCTCTCGCACTGAGGATGGCGAGACGCTTGAGGCTGGTACGCTTCGATGTCGGATCTTCCATGTAGTCACCGAGGCCCTCGAAACGCTTTTTTCTTAGCTAAACATTTTTTAGTTGATTACTTTTTATGAATTAAAAAACGAATTTATTTTTGACCTTTTTAAAAACTGTGTTTCGTTTGATGAAGATACA
Organism: Angiostrongylus cantonensis; assembly: GCA_009735665.1. Lineage (NCBI taxonomy): Eukaryota > Metazoa > Nematoda > Chromadorea > Rhabditida > Metastrongylidae > Angiostrongylus > Angiostrongylus cantonensis. The sequence continues at coordinate 510,699 of MQTX01000105.1, forward strand.
CTTAAAAGGACACCTGCTATAAACCAAACAGTCAACTCCGCGACGGAATAGGGTAGTGAAATGAGACACTGCTGAAGAGCCAATCAGATATTATTTGATGTTTCGACGCATTTTGAGAGCTGTTTATGTTTGCCATAAAATCTTGTAAGGCAGTGGTTTTAAAGAGTACTATAATGTTGTTGGAAGAATTTGTACCTCCTATAAATTGTTGCACTTTCTTTGGTCGCCTTGATCTCTCCATCAAATGAACACCACCTCACAAAAAAAACTTTCCCAACCGGATTCCACCTATACTGCCAAAAATCGAATCGTTCATTGCAAGAAAAACCTTATGAGAAGTCGGAAGCAACGAAAATATGAAGAACAAAGCATCCGGCGTTGATTCATTCTCTGAAGGATGCGCCATTCATTCGACTTCCTCAAGGTTGTAGAAGTGATTGAGTACATGTCCCACATGTACATGTATACAATGAATTCTGGTAACCTACCGATATAACAGATTAGTGCGCTTATCCCACCAGATAGATTTGGTACCAATGTGCCGACCCCGGAAGGATGGAAAGTTTGGTGAGTCCAGGGTGCCTGATCAAACTAGCGCACGATCTAGCGTGCACTGCGAGCCGTCTCTGACCACTGCACTGCGCGGACCGAATATAGTTTCCATATAATTGCCATGAACTGCACACTGCTCGTTTGCGTTTTTTGTTAAGAAGAATATTTTTGGTTGGCTATACAACATAAACCGCGATAGGGAAAATAAGGAATGAATCTTCAATGTTAGTTGAAATGATCGACATGTACCGTCACTAACGAAGAACTAGAAGTGGATGAGGATTATGTAACATCTGGAAAGGAGTGTCGACTGTTTTGCTGAGTGTTGCACAGCAGTACGATATGTGTTGCGATTTCTAGTAACTACTAAATGAATTGGCTGAAACATCATCTTCGTTTATAGTACGCACTCTTATAAAACATGGAAGTTAAGGAGTGAATAATGCACTCATATAATAGAAACAGACTTGGTGGAGTGGTTCGTGGACGTGTCTATCTCTATGTCTATCTGCACAAAAGAGTGGTTCAAATCCGTCTCGTCTGCAAATTTAATCAATCTTTTGTTTGACAAGAGCATAAACATACCTCGTCATAGATCCCTCCACTATTTTCTCTCATGTTTTCAACTTCCGCCAAGTATCGGGAAATTGGCATGCTCAGGTAGTAAAATCGTTTTTCCAGATCATCTGAACTCAATCTATTCTGTCACAGTGTATCATCTAAGCAATAGAAGTGGACAGATACAGAGAAAGAGTTGGAAAAAACTACTCATTTTAGGTAAGCTATTTACTAACCGCTATTTACTAGTTATCATACTGAATTCCTGTAAATAAGATTCGCCATCCAAAAATGGGTTTACGTCCTGTTTGAACGGGTATCATTCTTTTCCATTCCAATTAAAAATTCCACAACAAATCTTTCAGTGGAATGTGCTTTTGTGGCTAACACTACGGTGGCGTATGAGTTACAGGCATTCCTTTCCACATAGAAACCCGTTTTATTACTTGTAAGTCCATTAATCGTCGAGTTATTCGGGATGGCGCCACTAATTTCTCGACTGAACTCATGTCCACCAAAGATTCCCTCAACCGGGAAACACGAAAAGCATTACGCTTTCCGCAAGTGGCTCTTAATTTACAATGTTTTCGCCGAAACTACGACAGGATAAGAACGGTGACTCTACTGGTGGTTCATCGAAACACATCCATCGATTTCAAGGCTCATTTTGTCGTGGTATTTTGATTTTAGGGGTAAGCAGAACGAGAAGTCTGTAAATTGAATAATTATCCCATTTCATTGTCTAAAAACGTTTACAATATTAAATGAGTAATGACACATTCCCGTACCGTTCTTAGTACATATTGCTTAAGTAGTCCCATAAATTTCCTGTCGTCTGATGAATTGGTGTATATCACAGATCTAAATCTTTCGCTTTGTAAAATTGCGAGTTATTTTCTGTGGTGAATGCGATAATTTCTCAGATCAGCTACGACATGTTGATAATTGGACGAGGACTGAACTGTTGAGATGACACAGACGCTCTACGTGCTTTCGCACCAAATGCCCCTTACCGAGCTTGCTGGATGTATTAAAAATCTATGCATAGTGTATACTGTTTGATCACTGGTTCTGTGCGAAAGTTTATAGAAGAACTGCTTTGCATTGTTTCTAGAATAAAATTATTATGGAGCACTGCAGTAGAGAACGGGAAATATTGCTTCTAAGGCGGTGAATATAAGCAGATACACAATATGTTTCCAACAGTAGTTGTCATCTGAATGTGGTTTCAAATCTCTTACAGAGTGTTCGGACTAAAAACATCACAAGGCTCATCAATACCTAAAAACTCCGTGGAATAGGAAGCCCAAGCTGGTTACTTCGGACGCAATTAAGTGGAGGTGTTAATTCGTGTCAACGTTAAACGAGTATAAGAATTTGATTTTAAGTAAGAATGACCGAATTTTAAGGAATAAAGCGTTCAGTGTCGACCAATTCTTGAGGGATGTGCCATTCATTCGACTTGATCGAACACTGTAGAGGCGATTTTATGTGGCCTGGTCTATGCAATGACTTTTAGGGCCCTATAGTCTCAGATTTCAAGTTTCCGTTATCATCATCCACACAGAATTCGGAGAAAGGTAAGAGACTCAATTATTCCCGGATTTGGTGTTCACCTACGAGCTTCTTCAACGGACACTTCTAAGTACCGCTCTATGTGAACACAACCAAGTGTTTCTTGAAGAAGAAAACTTGCACTTACTCATGGACTGCGAAGAAGCCTGGGCAACGAGTATACAACAGACAGCCGACAAATATACGAGCATTTCACCTAGGACTAGAATTTATAAAAACTTCAAAAACTTTGATTTTAAACTTTGGAAATATCACGATTGTAAGCTTGAATGAGGAAGAGGCGATCATAAAGAATACAATGTGTAATGAAATGAGAGAAAGAACGAGAAGAAAACTTAAGTGTTCCAAAAGAAACTGAGGGGTTTATGGATATAAACAAGGAATAAGGTTGAAGAAGTGAACACACGCAACTAAAAAGTTCTTCGAACTGTCAAATAAGTGAGAAAACCGATATAACTTTAAAAATGAAGGTGAAATAAGATTTTTGTCGAAGCTTGGAGTAATTTCCATTCAACTGAACGTCGTATTCAAGTAGCGGAAATTGGTGCCAGCGTTCACAAATGAGGTGTACTTTGGATTCACCAGAGTTAAAAAATGGGCACACCCATTAGTGTTTTCTTTGTTTTACTCACTTAAATGCATCAAGTTCGAACATAACAATTTCCGGAACAGCTCTTTAAAGGCTTGGAGGAAATTTGAGATGCACCCCTAAAACCTATTAGAGGATTATCAATGTGTATGCTTTAATTTAATTGTCACGGATTTCCCTCATATGGGGGGTAGCGAGGTTACGTGGCGCGTCCCCAGGTGACGGATAGGGGGTTAATCGCAGACCAAAAGCGATCTTTGCTTCCCTGCGACGGAGGTGGACCCAGGTGATGGACTCCCTGTTTCTGCTGCGCCGATTTTGCACATACTTTCTGTGACTCCCACGTCCGACTTTCTATTAACTTCGATATTGACCGAATAATTCTTTTTAGTTCTGTTTAACAAACACGAGGTGTTATTTTCGACGCAGGTGGACCCAGGTGATGGACTCCCTGTTTCTGCTGCGCCGATTTTGCACATACTTTCTGTGACTCCCACGTCCGACTTTCTATTAACTTCGATATTGACCGAATAATTCTTTTTAGTTCTGTTTAACAAACACGAGGTGTTATTTTACTTTTAATTTACGTACAAGCTGACGCTTCGGCGGATTTCGCCTTCCTCAGAGCCTGGAAAGGTCACTTAGATTGCAATGTACATGGCCAAACACCTCCATAACCAAACAGAAAATGCTAAACCAAAATTTCGATCACATTGAACACAGAGTCTCTGCACACTCACCGCTTTCTATGAGCCTTCCACTTGATATGTTATGTGGAGACCAACCGCGCAGTGTTCACATGGAAACGTAATGTGCCCATCCCATCAGGATAACAGTGTTACATGCTGCCCAATATCACGCGTGGCATTCCTCCTTGCGGTTCATTTTCGGATCCTTGAAATTAATCCAGAATGCCTCGAGAGTTTTACGCGCTTGTGTTCTCGATTCTTGCGCGAGGATCGTAACCTCTACTTCAAAATCTTCTCCGTTATGTCTCTGCGTCCTGTGCGTGCTTAGTGGAGTATTTGGTTTACGTTTGCCGACTAGGCGTTCTTTTATGCGGATGCAGAGTGGTCTACCCGTTTCGCCAACGTATTCGTCTCCGGACACTTTACAAGAGAGCTGGCGTCTTAGATTACTCGGTGGCATTTCAATTATCGTTACCGAATTCTCTAGACCGACCCTTCTCAAACGGCTTTTTATAGCTGAACTTACTTCATTTGAAATAAAGGGTAGGATAAACGGAACCTTATTGCTGCTAGAGTTATCGTTGAGAGGCCTGTGATTTCCTCTACACCTGTTCCGAGCTACAGTTTCGTAGCCATTGAAAATAGGTATTTGCCGCGCCAGGTTCCTTGACTCCTCTCTCTGCTCCCTACCAGTGCACACGTTGGTAGCTGTTCGAAACATGTACTGGCTTTCTTTCATTTGGCTTTCGGTACCATTTCGTAACGTTGCCGTTTTTTGATAGGTTAATTTGCACGTTCAGAAAAGGAAGCCAGTTTTTTAGTGGTTTCTCTCGAGTGAATTTAATATACTTTGACTGCTCGCTCAGCAGCTCGAAACACTTGTCAATTTTTTCTTGGGTTGAGCAAATGATCAAGCAGTCATCTATATACCTACACTGGTGCTTCCACCTTAGACATATATGCAATCGCGAGGCTTGGTGCCAGTCGTTGTCCCATTGCCAACCCTCTCATTTGAGCGTAATACCTCCTGGACCATTTGAAGATTGAGCAGCTCAAGCATTCTTTTAAGAGTGCCATCAACTGCTCTATCTTGAAGCCATATACATGTTCATTTCTCCTTCGTGCTTTATAAGCCGTTCGAATATGGGTTGCATTGCGGAATCATTCTACACGTTTGCATAAAGGGTGGTAACGTCGAAGTACTCCATCACGCACGCGGTGCTGGGTTGCGTGCTACGTAGGCGATTCAGGAACATTTGCGTGTTCGTTCCAAATGAGTATACCCGTGAGTATGCTCAACTCCCCTCACGTATAAAGAAATAAAATAACACCTCGTGTTTGCTGAACAGAAGTAAGAAGAATTATTCCATACTTTTTGTATTTGCTAGGCGTATTCATGCATGTGTTGTGGACGCGTTCTCGCTTATGCGGTTTGTACTCTACGGGTCAATAAAGCCAAAAACCTGCAATCAAGTACCAGAGAAGTATTTGGGAGGCAGTTAGGAGTCCACTCCAATAAATAAGCTCCATGTCCACTCTGGGAGAGCCTGGCAAGCTACCCGTGAGGATACCCAACCCCCACGTTTAGAGCCTAGCAAGGTATACGTGGGTATCATAATGCTAAGCACAGTAAAAAAACGAGCCTCATTCCCTGACTCCGAAAAAACCCAATTTTGCAGCGCTGGGTAGGACGAGTCCACTCTGGGAGAGCCTGGCAGCTACCCGTGAGTATAACCAGCTCCCACGTTCAGAGCCCAGCAAGCTATACGTGAGTATCAAATATGCTAAACACAGTAAAAAAAACGGGCCTCATTCTCCTGACCCCGAAAGAGCCCCCAACTTCGCAGCGTTGTGTGGAACGAGTACGGAGAGGCTGCTAAAATCTCAGGGCCAATGGAAGCTGCCTGGATCAAGAACTATGGTGACGATGTGTACCTACAACGCACGTACACTTGCATCCGAGTCCTCGATAGAGGACTTGCTCATGCAAGCAAGAATGATAAGGTACGACGTCATCGGCCTGGCCGAGACGAGGCGACGCCACCCATTCAACGCTGTCTACGACACTGGAGAAGACCTGTTCCTCGGAACACGCGACAGTAGGGGCGTAGGCGGTGTCGGCGTTCTCGTCAACACGAGTTTGTCCATGAACATCGATTCATTCGAACAGCTTACAACCTAAATCGGACGTTTACCACTAAAAAGATGTGGATCAATGCCGGCTTTGACAACCTTCGTCCTTTATGAGGACGTCCTTTACGACTATCAACCGGATTACAGGTGATACAGGTGATGCTTTAATTGACAAACTAACATGAGATTAACAGAAGAACTTTTTATTCGGCTAGAACTTCGACGTATTCGGCGTCTTCGGAGCAGAATTGGTCGGAGTCGACTGACCATAGCTAATCAATTTTCAGAGCCGGGTCGTCGTGATTACGTCACTCGAATCCAGTAGAGCATCTCTCGAAATGAGGTATCTTCACTCAGCGATGTCCTTTTACATTGTCGATAGACTAATTGACCGCTAATAATAATTTGTTTCTCTTCGAACTATTTATTTTCCCACAGTCGGTATTATGCTGACTACCGTTGGATTATTATCGTTGTTACCATTACTACTATTATTGTCATTATTATTATGTCTGGTACAAAGGATATTGCCTTGCTTTTGCTTTGCTTTCTGCTGGGACGGATTGTTCGAAATTAAAAAGGTTATTATTACCGAACAATCAGTCACTCAACCACATAAAAAGACATAACTGATTGAGAATACTTGGTTCAAGCGGTGTTCCACCAAAAATATTCAACCCGATACCAGTGTGGAGACCCACATCTCGACGGCGAACGAGTGTGTATCATCGACTCAGATCAATCAGGTCCTTGAGAAGAGGAAGATGACGAAGCGTTAGCCGCATAAGCTTGGTTTAATCAACCTCGGGTTAGTTTGCCGATTAGAGAAAATACTTCGACTGTCCATACACAGGTTAAATGAAACTCGGTATAAAAATGTTGGAGAGTTGTCAGACGAGCTCAAGTATGAATATTGCTGAAAAGTGCGTACAACAAGGATAAGCGTGGTTTGGAATCGGAGTACCAATCTAAATACCAATTCTAGGTACGTCTTGTGCAGATATCAAAAAATAATTAAAAATTACTATTCGATTTAACTGAAATTCTTAAATCGTGCAATCGTATCCGTTACGTTTTCTGTAAAAAGCATATTGTTATCACGCCAGGATTTGTAAAAATCATCAGAGCAGAATTCGGCGAAATTGATTTCGAATGGGCTGTTTTTGTCTGACATTTCAGTTACTTGGAAAGAAACTATATCTATGTAGCTTCAGGTCATATTGATGACGCTTCTTTGACATCGAAATTTTAATGAAATGTGGAATACTCAAGCGAACGAGAAGAAAGAAACCCAGATACTTCCATGGAGACAACAAAATGGTCCGAACTTTTGTTTTGAGTCTGGTTCGATGATGCTTCTACTTCTTTTTTATTTGACCCGTCTTCACGTCTATTGTGCGGATCCCAGCACTTCTCACATCCATTTCGTTTCCTCGCATCTATTGCCCTCGAAGATCTTCCAACTTTTATGTGTGGTTTCGGTTGCTCCTTGAAGATTTTTCATTTCATCTCAAATGTCGTAAAATGCTGGTGGAGCAATTCTCCCAGGAGTCCTGAGATAGCTGGGCTGAAGAGTTCTCAGCGGGGCTGCAGAGAGTGATTTTCTTTGTCAGACAAGTACGGTACCAATTTCCCGATCCCGGAGAGATGAGAGGTTTGGTTGGCCCGGGGCGGAATTGAAATGGCACCATGCTCGTGATGACGTGCATATCGCGATTACGGCATGACAATGTTTTTATATTTGGTAAAAATATTAATACTCCATCGAAACCTTCTGGAAATATTAAGTCGCTCAGTTGAAAACGTAGAATCTTATAGATTAAGTTATATGGTTTGACTGGAAAGTTCCCAAAGACGTTCGACATGAAAAAAGAGTAAACGGATCTGGAAACTATTTCGTACTTTTTTGTAGTCACGTAGAACTGAATAAAGCTCTAAAGCTCTCGGCGTTGATCAATCCCTGAGGGATGCGCCATGCATTCGACTTCATTGAGCATCGTTGGAGGTGATTGAATGCATATCTGGCCTTTACAATGACTCGCGGTGGCCGGCCGATGTATCGAGCCAGTGCTGCTATCCTCCCAGACAAGTCTGGTACCAATTTGCCGACCCCGGAGGGATGGAAGGCTTGGTGAGCCATGGGCGCATTTTCACGTGCGCGCCGCAGTGGCGCCTCCAACCACTGCGCCACACGCGCCCCAGAACTGAATAATGAGCAGAAAAATGTCAATATAGAGCCTTGGATCGAAATATTTCACCAGTTCCAACGTCTACGATATTTTCTTTCTCTAGGAATCAATTTGCTACTGACAACCTTTTAACAATAGAGTAGCGACGGCCTTGTGTGACTTGGTACAGTAGCAAGAGTGCTACCCTCGATTTGACTGCCGGTACACCTTTAACGCTAAGTTGGGCTTAGGTGAACTGAGAAATAATTATTCTGCCTAAGAGTCAATCATCAATAACTATTAAACAATTTTTCTGTCACAAATGTGAAAGTGTCATGGACAGCACAGGGTGATCTTTAGTAAGGTCACCAAAACTAAAAATTAAGTTCCAGTTTACATCGAAAGACCGATTAAGGAGCAAACCAAACAGCATTGCCGAATGTGACGATGATAAAGAGTAAGCTAAAAGCCTTATGCTTTTTGTTATTTGTTGATGTGTGATGAGGATAAGTCGGCATTTCGCTAGAGTCAATTCAAGTCACTTGACAATTAATAAGATTACGAGTGATAAGAAGATGAAGGATACAGCTGCTTTGATGAATCCCTTAGGAATGCGCCATTAAGCAAAGATCATAGAGATGATTACATGCGTATGTGGCCCACAGAATCAACTTGCGGTGGCTTACTTATGTGTTCTATTAGTATTTTGTCCTCGTAGAGTGTGTATTAACTTCTGTGAAATTTTGAACCATCGAAATATAAATGGAAAAACAACAATTCCCTTTAAGTACGAATCGTTGCCAAAGTCAACGTTGCACGTACAAACTGTATTTCCAATGTATTATGACAAATATGGTAATCCAGAAAGAAGGGAAGGTCGGTGACGAACTGATGGTCATTGAAGGTGACCCTTCGAGGATACCAACTGAAACAGGTACACCGTCAGGAGGGCAGTTCGAGTAACTTCGAAACACTAAGACTAAGGCGGATAATAAATCAATTCCTAAAACGCTGTCTTATTAATTGAAGGGGAGGCAGACAGATCGCCGCTATGAAAATTATTCTGCTCTCTGGTGGGTAGCAAAAATTATCCGTTTCTTGATCGTACTGTAACACGAGACTAATAACGAGATTCTACTACAGGTGATAGATATTCTATGGAAGAAGATAAAAGACTAAAAGTTCTTCAATGATGTTTACATCAGAAAGATGTTACCAATAGTCTTCGCACACAGTAGGTTGCAGCACGTACTCAAAACTCTTCCTAATTCGATATGCTTACCGGATCTCTAACCTGCCGAGTGATTTATGTTCAAGCGCTTTGAGAACTGTTTGATGAGGGAGCCTTCAATAACAACGTTTTTACTGGAAAACCCTTCAGAAGCTCTGTGCAATAGCACATTATTTATTCGACCAGTAAAATTAACTATAAGCGTAGATATGTGAGTTTGAATATTCAGATCTTCTAAGCAATCCACTAAGACGTCCCCTAGTGGAGACTTTTTCTGTGCATGATGTGTTTTGTCAACAGTCAACAGACGAGCCTTATTTCACTAAATCGACTTCCACATAACCTCTTCATGAATGATCACCGAATAGTCATTAATTATTCTCGTCGTGGTTAAGTGAAAGTCGGTTTGGTAAAGTATTATTTCTCTAGTAGCTATTATAATATCGACTATTGCAGCAATATTGAGACGAGGTCATTAATACTCGGCTGTTATTCAACAACCGTCCTGTATAGAAAGACGCCGCCGGATAAGGTTACTTTATTCAACGGTGCTCCTGTTGAGATGACTCGACTCCTTGCGACAACGAAGACCCACAGCGAGAGGATGAGCGACTGTGGACCTTCGACTGTCTGAAGAAAACGAGGACGCTGAGAAGTTAGCCGATTAAACCATATATAACGACCTCGTGTGAGCAAAACAATCAGAAGAGACAATTTTTAGGAGTCAGAAGATTATTTCTATAACCACTCAAGAGATTCATTTTCCAAGATTTAAGAATGCTTCATTTCACGAAATGCTATCTATAAATCTTTTTTCTTGGGAATTTCAAGCCGTCAGCTGCATAACTCACCGAAAAACTGCGTGAGAAGCTGAAATGGAAATGAGTCCTGAGATGAAAATATAGTTTCTAACCAAACCTCTCATATCTACTAAGGTTTCTTTGGTTTTTTTCTACTCCCATCTACAAAAATAAGATATGGATTAGTAATTAAGTGATAAAACAGCAGTGGCTAACACAATTTAGCAAGGAACCAAATGTTTATAGACGATCAGTGGCGTGTTTCAAGCCGAAGAGAACCCGCGGCATCTCCATGATGAGTTCCCAGCTGGAACATGGACGCGCTTTAGAAAATTCATGGGGTTAATCGGACTTTAACTCAGCTTGTCCAGAAAGAAAATAAATAACAAAGAAAAGCTTGGAATTAATTTGACTCACCATTTGTACTGCACACTACTGGCTGTGACTTGCAAGTAATATAAGGAAGCCAGGGATCACTCCCAACTTATCTGCTGTTTCGATCTGCTGACGCAGAGAAGCTATTTTTTTTTTAATTAAATGCACGAAAAGACCACTGTGTGTGATTAATCGTTTAGGGAGTCAATTAAAGCCGACTCAGCACTCGTTTATATTCCCGACAAGGAAGAAAAATAAGCGATTTAAGGAAGCCACAGGAAATTGTATTCGGTACCCCTTCGAGCAATTCTTTGAAAACACAGCAACGCGACTTAAAATTTAATGCCTGGGCAATGTAGAGATAGAGATGCTGTAAAATATAAAGTATGATTTCTAGTCATTTGGAAGCTTTGGTTTTGGCCTTACTGTAGGGCCTTCAAACAGTGTGCATTTCTTCCTTCTATTTGTTTTTCGTACAGTATCTTTTGAAATCGCGTATAGCAAGTATATTATGCGTGCTCTACATTCTTGAAGAAAAATTTTAGCCTCCCAACACGCAGAATGTTCGAGCAATGAAATTGGTGTGAGCAGCAGATAAGCGTGGCCTTGGGAAATACTTGGATTCACTTGCCTGAAGACGCCCAGCTTGTTAAGAGTGGGAATTGAAAGCTTGGCAGAAAGGTCACTGAGCTCAAATTCGCACTAACAAGCACGAATTCCGAGCCACTACAAATATCACTTTAATGGGGAAGATAAAATCAACTAGGCACAATATGCTGTCAACAATTCTTTCATGATTCAAATTAAAATGAACTGAAAATCCGTGTGAAAATTCTCTCAACTATAGCTAGTCACTAACGAGAACAACTGTAGGGTTCCTAGTAAATTGACCGTCGTATGGGAACTAATGCAGCTACGGACTTCCTTTGCTAACAGAATCTGCTTACGTTTCGTGGAAAGCAAACAGATTATAGCTTTTCGGTTTCCACAAATTCTCCACTCTCCAAAAACTAGGGATAACTGAAAGCCGAGTGGGGTGTTATCTGAGCTTTGAAAATAAGGAAACTATTAAATTAAAGAAAAGCAAGATGGAAAAGGGTTTGGAATGGTCGGATATAAAAATGAAAGATACCGTGACTAAAGAAAAAACAAGAGAGGAAACGTACCGGCTTCAATCACCTTCGTTATGATTAAAATTAATAAACTAAAATTTCGATTTAAATCGCATTTTAATGAGCTACTCATCACACCGTCACATGTATCCTAGCTATGGAAAATTTGTCGTTCATTGTCGGGAGAACTGCAACTGAAAAGAATTTACTTGGTGCAAAACCGTTTTATGCCAATTTGAATTTTGAAGGCTCCACATGGCTTGAATGATATCCGTTTCTTCCTGGACTTCTGAGAAACGAAATGCTCTGAGAAATGCACTGTGCGTTACATTTGCGAGATATGTACGCTGTGTGCATGTTAGTGTGCTCTTTATGTATTTATGTATTTACGTATGTATTTAATGTATGTGACTCTTAGTGTCAACCTTTCACTTTCTGCCTACTATAATTTTTTAGGGTAGGGTATGATGCCAATTACAACCACAACGATGCAGAGATATTCGCAAAACAAGTAACAAGTATAGAAAGTCGATCCTGGGAACTATGCATTTAATCACGTCTGAAATTCCTAGTGGTTTTCCACACGCGGTGCATCTTTAAGGTTGATCAATTCGGACGTTTTATGCTAATCTTAAGCTCGGATTTTTCCTTTGCGATTAGTTTTAATTCGTTTTCTTTTCGAAGCTTTAAAAAATGTGAATTTATGTTCATGTACTTAACGTATGGTTTGACCCAGAGAAAGTTTACGGTGCACTTCTGAGACTCGACATCACAAGTGATTTCTTTGGTTACTATAGTGGATATCAAAGTCCTCAAGAGAAGACCACCATCTATTGAGACTGATTTGTAATATGAAATGCATAATGCGATTATCCTTTTCATAGCGTTGTTGAAAACTGCGCTCTGAATTGCATAATCAAAGTATAATCGAACTACGCAAAACCTTACAACATTATAGAAACTTTATTTTTATGAGGTTATATATCGGTCCATTGACTTTTTTCATAAATAAGTAGAATTTCAAATTTCGAAATTGTAATATTCGCGGGAAGAAGAGTGGAATCGGTCTGGAAGGTGTATTTCGCGTTACGGTTCTGGTCACTTCGAGAGCAACATGGGTGCATCTCAATTCCACTGTCACCCACTGTCTGCAAAAATTATTCCGTAAGTCTATTCTAGTGTCTCGTTGAATGGTAACTGTAAATAGTTGCTATAGAATTACAAAAGATTTGATCGGTTAGAACATGAACACTTAACATTTTTCAACTTCCAATAAAATCCATTGAGAGACGTCTTCGTGGAGACGCACTAAAGCTGATTCGTCAGAATGTACTTCCATGGGGCAACGGCTCCAAAGTTGTTAAGTGGAAAAGCCACAGCATCTTGAGTGATAGTGGAAGGAGACTTGTACAATTTCTATTGCGATTTTTTCGACATCCGTGTGCCAGTACTTCGCTGTCAAATGAGGAATGACGGATGCACAATGCCAGATGTTCTTCATCCCCATTCTAACGTGCTATCTCTTCAATGAAGAACCTTACACAACATCAGTTTAAGCAAATACAAAAATTCTGCCAGTCACTTTTTAGAGTTCTTATTTATAAAGCTTTTTTTCACAGTCACCATCTCCAAAGATTGGTAGACAATTGTACGAGGGATAACTAAGCAAACTTGGCTTGGTGCAGAAATACCTATGGTCTAAGATCGTGAATTACTTGATTTGGGCTCCCCAGATCAATCCCGTTGACGGATGATTGCTAATGGCAAGGGTTCGATAGAACTAGCTGAGCGACAAGCGAAACGAAGGACCCTTATGGTGAGGTGGTGAACGCGTTACTCCCCGGAAAGGACAGTAGCGCGTTCGTTCCCCACTGCAGACACCTGCGGCCGGAAGGTGGTGTCGAAACCAGCTTGATATGCATCTTTTTCAAAAAAACCATAGGTAATTTCTGGTTTCTATGGTTGGAGAATAAAAGTGAGTAGTCAGACGAACCCCGTGTTTAAGTTGGTGGGAGGCAATAAGTGCAAAGATAGATGTAGTCTCTCAATGCACACATGTGGTAGCCTGTATTGTGTTCAAATAATTATGGATAAACCCTCATTAAAATGAGGGAAACCTTCTTAACTCTACTCCATTTGCCAGTAGCTTACTGCCTCGTCGAGAAAAGCGCGTACATAGTTCTGGCCTCACTGCATTTGATGGCTAGGAGTTCCGCACATTCATCCAGGCATCTAATTAAAGGTGGGCCAAGAGTCACCTGATTATTGTAACCATTATCTTTTACACGAAGAACGCCAGACATTAAAATGAGAAGTAAAGAAGTAAGGACTAAAATGTAAGTAAAAAATCTCTCGCTGTCGACCAGTTGCTGGGAGTTCGCTCATCCATTCGACTTCACCTAGCGTAATCAGCGGTGATCTAGTCTGTACGGCCTACTGATGCACCAAATCAGCGCCGTTGTCTCATCAGAGAGGCCTGGCACTAATTTGCCAACTTCGGGGAGCGGGATCGCATCAACGACGTGTGTTGCAGGGCACTTCTAGCCACAGAGCTACACACGCTCTACCGTAGCGATTATTTCGCTTAAAAAGTCATTGTTTTTAATTATGAGAACTGCTTTACAAAATAAAGCAATGACAGTTCGTGATTTTGAGTCATGAAAAGATGCACCGAATGGAAGGGTAGATTTTGTCCCTTGTCGATTTAATGAATTTAAGCTTCTGAATAGTTTCAATATCGAAGAAAATCAATGCGTAAGAAGGACAAAACTACCTTTCTTCAGTAATGAAACTTGAAATTGATTTAAAATCAAGCAAACATTTTTTAATCAAGTTTACTCCATCTAATGACTGTGGTAAAGTTTCACACAAACACAACTAATAAAACAAGCAAAGTAGGGACAATTCAAGTGAGTTCATGTGCAATAAGCCGTTAAGAAACTAGGATTGTCAGAAATGCTCAGGACCATTTTTTATCAGGATGTTTCCTAACAACAGAAGTGTCTGAACAGATTCCGAAGCTAATGAGCGCATCGCTCACTGAGTGGCGCTCTGCATGAGTTCGTGTTGAAGAAGAGGATGAGAGCTGATTATAAAATTCCTCTTTTTATGCTTGCAATTACCAGCTGATTTCCATCTAAGCATAATTATTCGCTTTCATTCGACTTTGCTAATGACGCATTGCACCACTGATGATTGAGCTATGATGATTGAGCTGAGGAGATTGCCCATACGATGTTTGTTGCTCTTAGCAGGAATAAACAGATGATGCCAGCTCACGTCATTGTTCTATTAAGTGATGACGGGAAACAATACGCTTCCCATTGTTATATGAAGTGATTAATTTGACGTAAAGCTGGTAGACTAACTGTCGTTTCATTCGAACTTCTGCTTATTTGTATCCTTCTTGATATTTTGAGTAATGGCTCTAACAAATGCGTTGCGCTGGCCAACAGTTCTAAATAGAAGAGGGAAGTTAGAGGAAGTGGTGAGGAAATCAGGAAAATAAGGACCTAAAAAATCGGAAACTTCGGTTTCTTTTTTCTTATTTTCTTTTCGACTTGCTGAAAAACGTAGCTGTACCTGTGTCCTTAACGATTAAGAAACGATTTTAGGAAGCTGTTCCACCGTGTCCGAGGAGTAATGTTGATGTAGCGTATTGACTATAGAGAAAAAGAGCGACGACGTAAATTATGATAGTTCAGTTCCTCTTTGTAAGACTACAAAAATTGAAATAAGAAAAAAAAAACCATAAAAAGACATCTCGCTAGACAAGAGGTCATTAAGAACTCCGTTCATTAATTTCAAAACTGAACTCCATAGTCTTATTCCTTTGTGGACACAAAGGGAATACTTCGTTTTATACCTCATGAAATGAACTACGTGACTATATCTTTCAAGTGGCCTACTTTTCACGTCTATTTGATTTATCTTTTTGAAAATGTCTGCGAATGTCCGAGCTTGCTTTCCTGAGAATCCTTTCCATTTATACTACCGTAATGCTAATAGAATTTTCGTTCAGTAAGATTATTTACTAGGTTTCATTAGGGCAGGATAAACGATACGGTCAAATAAGGACTTGGAGTTAAATGGTTCCTGGCTTGTCCACTAGTTTGTAGAGGCATCCGCATTGCAACTGTTATCGACCAGGTGAACAGTGTTCGGAAGACACATACTCGTTTCATGGCTGGCTTCATGGATTCGAAGATATTCGCTTTTAGGCGTCGACAAAATGCCTCTCTTGGCGAATTCGTTTCGCGGCGTCTTAAACCGCATTCCTCCTTTAAACAGTAGCGACTTAGCCCAGAAAATTAATTTAAGGCACGCAGAACCGTTGTGGTCAGAAAACTGGATATTATGGATATGAAAAAGGGAAGTCCTCATGACCATTTACACTATTTCAAAAGCTCAAAACTCTTTTGCTGTTGGAAAAGTGCTAGAATTATATAAAGTTCTCACTGGTCGTCCTCGTCAAATAACATAACGAACACTATTTCACCACACCACTGAGCCACGACATTTTCGAATATTGCTGATCGGCAGAACAGCAACTAAGCCACTGATTCGAGAACAATCCTTCGCACTTGTGGAACATTCAATTCTCCAGCTGAACACACTTAGGATTCAAATATTCTTGCTGAAGTCGTCATCAAATTCAGTAGTTCGCCTAGCAAAACAAATAATGAAGGACGTAGGCCTTTAATTGAAATTTTGTGATTGAATAGTTAGCAACAGAATGTGAACGCTCTTTACGAGCCTTAATGAGGAACGAAAATGCGTTGCTCTCAATACAGGCACGGTTGGCATTCATAAGCAAGGATTATACGTTTTCTCCATTATACCTAACCGTATTTATGGGAGTTTTTAGAGAAGAAAATGGCAGCCAGAAGTGGCAAAGACACTTTCTTTGAAGATGTAAAACAAAACTACGTCATTTCCATACTACGTCATTTCCATAGCGGAATGCAGAATATTGGAATTTTCTTACACTTAGCGCATGCCCTGCAAACCGTGGAGTGCTTTAAATGAGTTCGAGGACATAATTCTCACATATATGGATGAAACTTGTCGAAAAATTCTTCGTGTCGCAGTTTAGAGCTAAGGCACCAGTAGTTTAAATAAACACAAAGGACGTCATGTTAGTTTGGGCTGAGCATCCAGTTTTAGAACAAATTTGAGTTAGTAAGTAGAATTATCTAAATTGAAACCAAACACTCCACTAGGCGTGCATACTACATAGAAGAACAACGGAGAAGATTTTGAAGTAGAAATCACTATCCTTCCACAGAAATCCAAGACATCAGTGCGTGAAACTCTTGAAATGCTTTGGATTAAACCCAAAAATCCAAAAATGAACTGCAAGGAGGACTACCTTGTTATCACTCATGACCTCGTGCCACATCTCAGGCTGATTCAATAACCTGACCGAGGTACAGTCTTCACCTACGTAATACTCTGTGAGGCTCTCTCCACCAACTAATTGGAATATTGCAACGATTAAACGGTGGGTGTTTAAATGAATTTGTTTATTATGCAAATGCAAATTTATGTGTTAAGTCTTATCTGCCACGGTTATGAAAATCTTTGGTTGAGTAGATCGCCTGACAATTAGACCTTTTCAGGATCTAATGAAGATGGAACCGTCGAAACATCGGCTATTATATGCTAATTAATTCTATAATGAAAGTCGGTCTGGGAAGTTGAGTTGGTCATTAAGATGCTCACACTACCGCATGACGATTTTCAACTGTGGATCGCACTCTGGCTCTCATGAACACTCCCAAATAAGTGTGAAAACGTGTGATTTCATAAATCATCTTAGAAAAATATGCGAAAGTAGGTGTCAGACATATTTACTTTCTATAAAAAAGGTATAAAGAACAAACGATCGAGCCAGAGGCCGTGCATGTATTATTCAAAGACATCTAACCACTGGGCTCGCATGTAAAGAAATTGCGAGAATTTGACAGTAAAGTTGATAGCTGCTATGGTTTTTAAGTGTTCGAAGGGCTATAGCGGATATATGTTAAAAACCGTTCATCATCAGGTCACATTGGATGCGAGGAATCTAGCAACATCCGTCCTTTGTAGAAGGGCACCACCGAGTGCAGTTCCCCCCAATTCGAGCGGTGCTCCCACTCCACTGGATTCGATTCGGTGTGACAACGAACAAGATAAACGCGAGAACGACCACATGTGGCAACTATGGACTCGGATCATTTCCGCTCTGAACAATACAATAACGTTGAAAGATTAGTATACTAAGACTTCTATGCCAGCCTCGGGTTAGTGTAGTAACCCTAGAATGTATACAGGATATAGTTGGAAGTTAAAAAATCACTTTAGATTAATAACTAATTCGAAAGTAAGTGCAAAAAAGTATAGCTAATGAAGAACGAGAGCTGAGTAATTACTGAGTAATTGGCGGTAGCAAACTGTTTGTTTTTTTTTTGGCAATGGGTTTTCTCAGATGTACATTTTTTTTATTCTGAATTATCATAACAGAGAGTTACACATGAAGAAAATTGTAGAATTTGTAACAATTTAGAATAACATTGGGCCTTCTAGAAAAGCTGGCAATTTGATAGTGATTTTGGAAATCTAATTTCGCTCTTTGCATTCTAGTTTAGTTTCCACAGATTCTCCTTTCCGTTAACGGCGAACGACGACTGGAAAGAAAGCGAGAGAAAGAAAGAGGGAGTTCAGTCCAGCTTCAAAAATCGTGCAGTGTTCCAGAAAAGTGTTAAAAGGAAAGGCTAATGAGCTAACAAGTGCAAAAACGTCTGTAAACAATGGGGCTTTTGTGTTTTTCTCACTAACAAAAACCAAAACACAATTTTACAGTATAACCGGTTTTACCGGATTCTCTTAAAGGGTTTGTTACTTGAGGGAGGACGTTTTCAGATAGTATTGAGAAATGGTTGGAGTCTATTGCAGTACCACGGGTGGCATTTCACCAGCGAGTGCATTAAGGCTCGTTTTTGTGGAAAGTTGTTGGTCAACAACTCCTTAGTTTGCTTACTGCTTCGTGATAACAGGCAATTACGAAGAACTAAGATTGATAATGGTGATAACCCTTGTCTTTGCGGAAGGTTCATTTAGAAATAATTTTGCGGCAATCAGGTGGTCAACGAGAGGTGAGCATCATTAAGAGTAGGTATTCAACAATTTTCTCCCATTTCTTTGTCATGTTGTGCTTTCTTACAAAACTTCTAATGGACCGTTAAAACGGTTTAGTCAACGGGAGGCGAGCATCATTGTCGTTCAGTCGTTCGTTTAGCAAAGTAAGCAGATCAGTAATAGCTGAGATGTTAGTACAAGGTTTTGTAGAGCTGCGCCAAACTTTATGACAGGATATATGAAAAAAAACTGGAGACATTCTCGATGTTTCTCAGACTGCATCGAATGAATGATGAGGAAAGTGGGTAAAAGGGTACACTGGGATGGAAATTAATAGTAGCTCTTTTGCTGAGGAGAACATATTTTCTAAAAATTCACATTGAAACCAGCGCATTATTAATAAAAAAGGACGGTTTATGTGAACTCAGGCCAATAACACTTTAATGGTCGTTGGCTTTGTTCATAGAAGGAAAAACTATTGGGAGCTAAACTCTAGCCGAATCCAAAAGTTCTCACATTTTAATCATTAGAAATCACATAAGTTTCGTTAATTTTTGGTCAATTCCTATTCCTACAGTGGCCGGTCTCACAAGTTGAAATCAAAGGTAAAAGCTAAAAGGATAAAGTTCTTGGCGTTGATCAATCCCTGAGGGATGCGCCATGCATTCGACTTCATTAAGTGTCGTTGGAGATGATTGAATATCTAGCTTATCTAGCTTTTACAATGACTCACAGTGGCCTGCCGATGTATCGAGCCAGTGCTGCTATCCTCCCAGGCAAGTATAGCACCAATTTGCCGACCGCGGAGGGATGGAAAGCTTGGAGGAGCTGGGATCGATTCCACGTGTATATTGCTGGGCGCCTCCGACCACTACGCTACACGCGTCCTTTCGGAAGCAAAGATGACAGCCAAAAATTAGGCCACTTTCGAAAACCAACTCTCTTCTGAATTGTGTCGCCATATTGTTGCCATCTACGCTGGTTCCTCGTCATGAACGTATAAGAAATAGGAACTGCGTTGGGTGTTGTTTCCTTTTGTGGCGATGACAACTTTTATAGTTGTTATTTGTCTGTATTTGACTAATTGTATGCTCGTGACCAGCTAACAATCGGTCTGCTAAAAAGGGAAATGTGCGCGGATGACTAGCAACTAAGAAATGAGTACGGATACATTTTCCTTGAGTTGCATTGAGGTTACAGTGAATGTTTCCCGTGGATATCTGTTAAAAAGTAGTTAACAGTAAGGGTAGTCTAAAAATGTCTATTGAGGAAAAAAGAAAGCAGCTTAAAATGCTCGCTCCTTGAGCCGCTTTCCCTACCAGGAAGTGGAATGCTTTCGATTCCCGGAATAACCGTAATTGTTAGTGTACCTGCAACGAAGTTCCAGTTATTGAAAATCTCTAGTTACTTCTTTTACACTTCTTTTATGTTTATTTCTTTAGACGAGCCTCATAAGTTTCCATTGCTGATGACGATTAAAACTGCTTAAAGCAGAACCATTTTTTCCTAATGTGGAATCCTAATTCCTTCGTAGAAGAACTTCAAAGCTAGTAAAAACCAAGAACTTTGTGGGAGAGAAAGCGAAAGCAAAGAGATCATGCTTAAAGGACCTCTCCTACATCTAATTTCGCGCTATATTGTGGAATCAGGTCATTAGATTGTATCGAATATTGCCACAAGGACGCTGAGATATGAGCAAAACGCGGAACATCAGGCGAATACCTGGAGGCTCACGTTCTATTCACCACACTAACCGATGCCCTTGATTTGCCTTTCTCTCAGGAATGCTTTTGCTCTAGCAATGCTATCAGCAGTCACCCGCTAATGGTAATGATTTGGGGAGCACAAATCGGCATTGAAACCAGCCAAGCTGAAGCTGCAGTCGAAATCACAGTATCTTAACTTCTATATACTGCCTACCTCTTTTTACTGAAAAGTAAATAAATAAAAAAAGAAGAAATTGAAAAAGTTACAATCGTATCAGGATGCAGCTCTTAGGTTAAGGATCAAAAACTGGGAGAGCCGTTCCACACTCTAAACTGTTGAAAATCAGGTAAACCACACACTTAATGCTTTCCAACGACAACCGATGGACAAGAGAAGTTAGCGCCTGGATTCCTCGAGATGTGAAACGCAGCACGAAGGCTGCCGCTAGTTCTTCAGGAAGACCTTAGAAGAAAGGTGTGAAACTCAGCAAGTGTTTAGAGCGAGCGGAACACACAGAGACTTTTGCAAGCGACAGGGAGAAGTGGGAAGATTGTTGGCGCCCACTCGAGTCACTCGACGATCAGCGGGACGATAGGTGATCAGAATGTATGTGCATTTTGGCGACGGCAACTACGAATGTTTGAGAGACTATTTCGAATTGACATTTAACGAACCGCGCAGCATAATCCACTTGGTGAATGTTTGATTCGTGTGTACATGCAATGAAATTTATGTAGAAGAAAACAAGCAGAGCAAATGAGACTTCGATTGCTACTTCTTCGTGTTGGGTGCTCCTGTGATTGAATAGAAATTTAACGCCCTACCCTTTAAGAGCTGCAATATTCTTTCATAACGTACTCAAAAATGCGAATAAGCGATTAGGTAGAAGTGCATGCATTCCTTCTATTTCATTGCTTCACGTAATCATAAAGAGATTCACAAGCTATGTTAAGCGAGTTTCGACTTGAGTTGATTCGGATAAACTGAGGACTGGGCGCTTGAGCTTGCGGTTGATGTCCTATAGAAATATAGGATTGTTTAATCATGGACTAGTAATGACAACTTCGCATCGTAACTGTGGCGGCGACATCTATTTGAACATTATGTGCTGAAGTGCTTCATGGAAATGAAAAGTAGCAACCCTAGAGAAGCTGACATACATACGATTTCAAGGTTCTAGATTCTCTAGGGGATGGGAAGTATAGCTAGAATTTGCCATGGTATCACCGTCTCTTTGGGAATTCACCACCATGAAAACGTACGTGATTGCCTTTTTTAAAATTTTAACTATATCGCCTACTTCCTATATTCCAAAACGAGTGTACTTGGGTTGGTGGTGAACGCGCCTAATCCACTCCATAATCGTTGAATGTGCACGTAAACATCGTCGTCGCTATTGTTGCGATTTCCCTTTTAGCTTTGATTGTGCTGCAGTTTAAAGACGGAGAGAAACGTTCTCTGTTAGTATTTGGTTAGTTTGAAATCGTTATATTGACAATTTTACAGCCTTTATGTATAAGCTGGTTTTCAGTTAAACGGCAGAGTATAGAAAAACCTGAGTACATTAAGTGGCGTCAACGTAATCATACTTGAGAGCAGTTCGTAACGACAAATGTCTCAAAGAATTGAAATTATTCGTAAATTCACTAAAAAAAATGAGACTCAGTTCATTTACTTAAAACGGAGGCAAAAACTCGGCTACATCGGAGGTGCAAGCACCTTTAGCCAGCAGGAGGACTGAAATCAGCACGCGACATGATGCGGAACAGCCGAGGACCATTAAAACTCAAGTCGTGCTGCAGCTGACAGAGCAGCTTCGTTACGTAATGAAAGCACAGCGACGAGAGCGCAGCGGAAAGAAACGTCCGCCTTCTATTGAAAGTGAACAAGTAATTGTAGTGAAACGAGGAAAAAAGTAATTATTGCCTGTTCATCAAGTGGAATATCAACCATTTTCTTCTGGTCGCTATGATGATTAAACCTGAATACACACTTTCACCGCTGTATCACAATATATGTAGGATGTAACCCACTCAAACTATTGGAGATTCATCGAGAATCTCTGCATTGCATGTCAAGGCGCATTGCTCGTATTCACTTTTTTAGTATAAATAAGCTATAATGAGCTGAATTTAGCATGGTACCAAAGATTAAAAGAAGGGACAGGTGAAAAAGGTGAACTGAGATATTTCTAGTACCGGTTGGGAGGCATGAACTGAAGCCCTAATTTTAGCAGTTTTAGAGACACAGCTAAGCTTCAGGCTCCAAAAACAAAGCCAATTTTTCAGGTTTGCATAGAAAATTGTCAACACTGAACGCTTTGAATTAGATGAGGTAGTAGGGCTTTGTTCCATAAAGTGGTCCGCTCACCTGAATGATTCGCAATTTAGCACAACCTTGAAGAAGAATTGAGTTATTTTGACGCCTTTAAAAATCTAAGAATAGCAACTTCATTAGAATATTTCCATTTTCAACAGGTTTATCTTGTCTCAAGCCGCCATTTTGAGTAATTGGCTTTCCTCGTATTGTGATCCCGAGGAATAATTTTCTGGTGTATTTTGACCATAGGTACGGATATATCGCTGATTTAATAGAGAACAATTCTGGAGTTGTTCACATCCAGCATGAATAGGGAAGCAATTTGTTCTAGTGCAACTAACTAAGCTATTGGAATACAATAATTTTGGTGCATGAAGCATTATACCATAATCAATGCTTTATATGAACTTTTCAGGAGAACAACATCAGATTCATTAAGAGAGAGAAGACGTATTTAGGTCATAAAATAAAATTAATTAAATTAATTAATTAAAAAGATAGAGCTTTTTCAAATAAAATGACAGCTATAGATCTTCTGGTTCTGCAACGGGTTTGAAATGTACGCTTACCATGTCAACCTTTCTGGCCGTGCAGTAGAAAGCGTAAGCTTTGCACTGTCATGGATAGTGGTTGTTCACTCCGAAATCATCATGTAAGCCACGAGCATTCCTTATTTAGTATTTTCACATAGACTTTTCAGGATGAAGGCGAGCGACATTGTATTTGCTGCTCTTACATTCTGCCTCCCTTCAATTACGTGCGTTGCATACAGTTGGAAGGTAACTTACGCTTCGAAGTTATCGTTTCTCCTCAGACGAGATACAGAGAATAGTTTGTTTTTTTTAAGAAAGAATAAGTAACTATTTTGGAAAATGCTAGATTTTAAAAATTTTTTTAATATTTATTATATGTTTATAAATAAAATAGTTTTAAAGTATTTTCGTATTTTATTTTCAAATCGTTATTGTTATTTATTATTATTGCTATTTTGCTGTTGGTGAACAGTCCAGAGATGCCAAGGCTCACCGATAGCCCACTGTAGGTTTCAAGAAAACCACTTCTTTCACTGCCCGTTTTTCGCTGAGCTTATCCCTGCCAAAATCTCTTTCAAACCTGTTTGACAAACAGAGTCTGTACAAGAGTCCAAGCAATGCGCAGCAACGGCTGTATCAGAACATGTCGATTGCATAAGAAAACCATTTAATAATCTTTTTTAAAAAATATCAGTTTACTAATGAGATGAACAACTGGCACACCGAGTCCACCTCGCAAGAAAACAGCTCGAATTCACCGGAGAAGGTGAGTTGCAAAATTTTCATGTTCTTCATCTCCAGTATTCTTGCCGAGCTTTTCCAGTGTAATAGGGTGCCCAGAAGAATAGGCCGAAAACCGAGGTAGTCATTGTTCCGGCGTCTTTTAAGTGAAACGACTTCAGAGAATGTCGTGATTCAGTTAAATTAAGAGCTTTGGACATCACTAGATTATAATGTCGATCAATCAATAATCTTAAGAAATTAGAAAAAGACTATCAGTAGATAAAAATTAATTAGTGTCTCGTCTCAATAATTCTGCCTAGGAAAGCTTTTCGTCGATGGGTATTTCTGTAGTACTTGACATTTTTCATGCGTCTCTATGGTATTGATTGGTATGGCTACAGTAACACTGCGCGTTACAGTAACCCTCGGATTGATATAATAATGATGATATGATCGCTCTTCATCAATTACTGTAGCCATTTTATCTCATTTCACTCTTCACAAGACGTTGAGGATTGTTGCGCTGAGTAATTTAAGTTAGTATCAGATCCTGGCAGTATGTTCTCACATTAAGGATTGATGCCACGAACGTCATTAACAATTGGTGCCATGGCAGAATATGGAATGACGATATTCCGGTCAGAAGCAGAAATAAAACAACATATTGCATTTTGGCGGTATTTCTGTGAACCTTGTAGGTTTGCGGATAAAGTCCGTTTTCCCTACAATTTGAGACTTTGCTTAATTTTCCCACGTTGCCCAACGTCCTAAAATCAATCCTCTTCCAGATGGCACAAATACTACAGACATCAGGCAGGTTAGACGCTATTGTCTGAACAAATGGCACGTCTTTCTTTCCTACAACACGATCTTGGCGGTTGGCGGTTGTCGCTCATCAAGGGGAGAATCACCGGGAGGAGCTTTCATCACGGCAGCTTTGCATGTTCTGTTTCCATCTTTCGAAACATCATGCAGAAACACTGTTCTTTCCCGTAAATAATCTCTGAACGTTTTTCTACACAGCTTTGAAAATCATGTGTTAATTGACAATTCTCTACGGCCTTCGGAGCCTTGTCCAATGAACCAGCTTGGAAGCTTTTAATGGTTTACAGTATCTCTAGTTTATTTTTCGTAAAGCAACTTAAAAGTTGTCTGGTCTGAGTTGTTGAAGTAGTCATTACTCGATTTTTTCTTGACTAAACGTAGAAAAAAGTTGGAACAGTCCCATTCATCGTGGCTATAAGAGTTCGTTCCACGGTGGTTTTTCCCTTTTTGTAAGAAAACAAGAGAGTTCGACATTGTTCCATGTAGAATTTTAAAATAACAATGACGTCGGCTGGGTGAAACATTCTGATTGGCAATGATTTGTTCAATTTCGTCGCGTTACTTTTCGCAATAAAGCGCCCAGCGTTTTAAGTAGACACATAGAGGTTACCCTTTGTAGTACAACTATAATATTGTTGAGATGGCGCTAATAGATAGATAACTAGCTAGGGTACAAGCGTAACGATGGACCCGCATAATGTGGTGGTGAACGCGTTAACATCGGAAAGGGTAATAACGCGTTCGTTCTTCACCACAGACACCCATTGTCTGGAATTTTCAAATATCTCAGTATAACTGTGGTTGTATTTCACACATAATATCCTGCTATGGAAACTTATAGTAAGCAGCAACTAAAAGAAAGTTAACTTTAAGTACACTAGGTCATGATGGTCGATTCAGGTGTCCACCTTGTTAACTCGCATCCAATCGGTGCGTCTTTATTACAAGCATTCTGAGAACGTTGCAGTTTAAGCGGCCTATTACAACTACCTTGAGTTCACTGGTTTTATTTTGCAAAGCATCCCCAAATCCACAATGGAGAGCTCAGTCAGATCCTCGTCGTGGTTTGATGTTGCGGCGTAGATGGAGGAAATTGTCGCCGCGCGTGTTAACTCGGTCCAACCATGCACTTGTTCAGTGCCATTTACCACAGCCGTGTTTCTAATGATAAGATCTGAAACTCCCCAAACTTTCCAGTAATATGTTTTGAGGACACTTCTAAGCTTTGTCAGTCTCATGACGTTGTTCCTCTACTTTTGGATTTCATCATCTTAGAAGTTTTCCATGAGAGCATGTGTGCGTTGTGGGCACAAGCCTTTCTTGTAATTTTTCCAAAAATTCGGAGCCTGATATATATCTGATGTTATTTGTCATCCAAATTTGAGACACGATTTGGCAATGAAGATGTTTGGAACACATCTGCATGTATTTTATTCTCGCACCTGTAATGAAAGGCTGGGGATCGAACCAGCGTCTTGCTGAAAAATTGCAAAAAACCAATTGCTGAAAAATTACAAAAAAAAGCGACGAAAAACAAGAGTTCATTCACAAAGCAAGAAAGAAATGTTAGCTAATAGAAGTAATTTCAGGAAATAAAATACTCCCAATTCTTGGCAGTACTTCCCGACTGCCTGTAAAGGCGAAGCAATGAAACACCACGAATAAAGCCTTTTTGCTGAAACAGCAAGCCATTCCTTATAATCCAAGTACCAAACCAATCGTTGATGAGGCTCGTAAAACGTCACAGTAGTTCTCGATGTGCAGTTTTTTCGTTAAAAATTTGTTCGTTGAAGGATTTGGAAGCATTCAACATTCTGAGAAGATGTACTAAACATTGACGTCGACCTTGTGTGTTTGAAACAGATGTGCTGGTTTCACTTGAAAAAATAAAACGAAAACGAAGCCTTCTAATGCGGTTTTTAAGAAGCCTGAAGGTTCCCGATCCTTCTATCCCACCAATGACTTCTTCACTTCACGTATCTGTGGCCGTGATATCAAATTGAAAACCCAAGATAGCGGAGATTACCTAAAGCGCTGCCAAAAGGTTAATGCCTAGAACATGTGGAACCATGAAGGATAAAGGAAAAAGCGTTCGGCGGCAAACAGTCATTGTCAGATGCTCAATGCATTCGGCTTTATCACTCATCATAGAGGTGATTAAATGCACATCTGGCCTACGAAATGATTTTCCATAGCCTGTATATTAAATTGATGCAGCTGCCCTCCTATACAAATCTGGTACCAATATGCCGGTACCGGACGGATGAAGGCTTGGTGAGTATGCAGCGTGAGTCCGAACCAACGAAAGTCCCCATGTGCTGTGTGCTTTCCGAGATGCGCATAACGCAGTGAGTAGGTGAGCGGACGTATTCGAAGCGATATGCCGAAATTTTGGATTCGTCCCGGCTGAGATTAAAAGTTGACGGGGTATTGTAATGAGGATCGATTACAGTACCAGCATGAGAAATTTAACCATTAAAGAACGACAAGATTTTCCTAACTCGTGTCGAAAGTAGGTTTTGCTATGCATATCCTTTGAACATTCAAAAATAATCAAAGGAGCGTTGGCTATTAATGCCAAAGTTAAATAGCGGTCGGTTTGAAAAATACTCCAAAACAACTACGAATTTTCAAGACCCCTTCAATATTTTTAATGAAACGAAAACAGTACAAGAAATCTAGGTAAGTCCATAAAGTAATTGAATTCTACTGCACAGTTATTGAATTTTAGTAGGTGGTGAAAGCTGCATCTAGAAGAATTCTGGAAATTTCAATCTAGGAGCCGAACAGAACGTATTTCTCCAGTAGAAGCAATGTAGACATGAACAACATGAGATATCCCAAATGTTACCGCTCTTTCGAGGATGGCACCGTCCAGACGCTCACTTTTTGTTTAGAAAAAAATGCTTACTTTTGCTGATGTGCTCCGTGAAAAAAGCCGTGAAGACCACGGAATTATCGAGTTTGTCCCGAGACCGAATAAGCTTATTAAAAATAGAGAAGGGCGAAATAGGCAAATCAATGATGCACGCTCCACACCTTTATTATCAGGAGTTAGCAGAGTCATCATTTATGAGACAGTTCTGGGAACAACACTTCCATTGCTAACTATCGTAATATAGAACCTTCGTCATTAAAAACGTTAGCGACTTATCCTCGCAAGTGTAGAGTTCGAAATAATTTGATGAGGTCCGCGAAGAATTAACGACTGAGGAATTTGATGAACAGCTATCAGCATAAAAACAATATGTTTGATTGTGAAGACAGCTGGTTGACGAAATAATTGGTTTGAAACTCCAGGGAAAACGTGCGGCTTCTAATAATTCCTCTTCAAGACATTTTGTCGCCACATTGAAGAGTCTGATTAACAATTTTGCCTTCTTCTTACCCAAAGTCCATCATCATTAGTTGGTGGGACGACGTTATGTTCCAAAGACATCGATGGAAAGTTCGTGCAAAAAATAATTACGTCAACCAAAAAATAATTACGAAGATGCTGAACAGTGGGATAGGGGTCATTCTAGATTTTCAAGTAGTGGCCGAGATTCTCCTGTGATCCACGCTAACCGATTAGTTTGCGATTATATAAGTCTAACCGATTATATAAATACAAATGAATTTACATTCCATCAGATATTACCAGCTTTTCACTGCATGGAACCCAACTTAGAGGTGGTAGCGATTGAAAGACAAAGCGTTGTTCATAGAATGCAACATGCCTATTTTAGATTAATACTTCCTTTCAGCTCATGTGTAACTTGAAATAGCGTGGAGGAGCATGAAAAACAACGACGGTAGTAAAAGAGAGCTATCTCGCACTGTTTCAAAGATAAAAAAGTAGCGTTTCGAGTCAGAGGGATTGTGAATTGAAATGTATCTCACAACCACCAAGGCGATCTCAATGTGGTGCTGGCTCGTAGAAGTGGGCAGAGCTGACACGCTACGACGACGCCTCGCCCTTCCGTTATAGAAATTCCTGTGATCGCCGAGACTGCTTCACCTGCAAAGTGGTGTGATCGACTTCGGATATCAACAAATTAGGCCGATCAATCGATCTATTGCTCACGAATGGACTGGCTGCCATACAACTCTATCTAATTCTGAAATACCTTCTAATCGAAGAGGTTGTGCACTCGAGTATTTCCGAAATTCTGATGAATTGAAGTTGTCAAACCACCCACCCGAGACGTTAGTTGAACTCAAGTAGCGAACTATTCAATTATTTGCAAAATTCGGTAGACTAAAATTTAATTATTTCGAATACTTGTACTACAAAAAGCTTGACAACTTTACTTAAAAGTCAAAAACCAAAAACAGATTTAGAAAACAAAGCTTTTTAAGACAAATTTTTACAATTGCTCATGCAAAATTCTTTGTTTTGATAATAATAATCCATTCCTTAGCAACCGGAATCAGCAGGAATACTGCGAAGAAGACTTTTTTCGTCGTTACCGAAGACTCGAACTGGGTGATGGATAGTGAAGTGAAATCATTGCAGCTCTGACGATGGCGACGTGACTGAAAAATGGCCATATTAACAGCTTATCAGAGACGTCGTATTAGCTTACAAAAGTCCATAAACCAACTTTTCATCGCTCATATTAATATTGAATTAATGTAGGTTCGGTAACCACCTTCTTGTGTTTTGTACCGAAACATTTTCAGTAATTTGTTTTCTTTATTTTTAATTTACGTGGTTTTTGCAAGGTCTCTCATCGAGAATTCGAGAATTTCATTAGGGTATAAGAGTCACTAATCAAATAATATCGGATTCTTCACAATTCCGTCGGCAAGACAGCGCATTATCAGTGCTTCTGTTCGAGCTCTATCACAAGGGAATTGGGTTGGAACACGAGGTTTGCTGTTGTTCATCCTCTTCGGGCTCCAAGATTTCCAGTTTCGTTCAGGACAAGATCGCTTGCGAGATTGCTAAATTCAGTCGCCTTATTAGGAATTCGGGTCGACGTGTCAGCATATTTTCGAGCAGTTTTTTCTTCGCTCTACATAGCTAATAAATGAAAAGCGGCGTGTATAAGAGACATGGCGAAGGAATCTTGTCATTAGTTCTTTTGGGGGAATGGATCGGACGAGCTGTTAGAAAGTGGACTACAGTGGCTTCAGTTGGACTAAACTTCCAAATAGCAAAATCTTAATCGATTAAAAAATCGTTAGAACCGCGCTTCTCGGGAGTACTACGAACGTCCACCGAACGAAAGACAAATTTTATTAAGCAAAAATTCTGCGCAATAAAATTGTTCGTTAAAGAACTCTGTGACTTTAGCATTTTATTTGTTGCACAAAATTAACTGTCCGATTTAAATGGCAACAAGTTACAGGGCGCACTTCCACAACGCGTTTCGTAGTCCGCTCAACTCGTTTTTGAAAAAATATGTATTTCTTTTTATAAGAAAACTGCCCGAGACATGAAAATGACGAGAATGGAAGAGCACTGGACGGAAATATACGGAATATATTTCACAAAATTCAGTGAAAACGGAAGCAATCACGAATGTGGTCTAATTCTGCACATCCTTCGTCTGTTGTCTCGGAAAATTTCAGAATTGTCTCTACGCAAGAAACAGAGGTTGACATGAAATGGCGCCGATGTATCTGAATAGATCCTATCTGGACAGGGTCTACCATCCATGTGAACATGATTCAGAAGTGAATTTTCTGGTAGCTTAAGAGACTTTCTTTTCAAGAACATAAGAAAGAACTGGGAACGGAATTGATGAGATCTTCACACTACAATCGAACACATTTGGAAATAATCGTGAATTCCAGCACAACTTGCTATTTTGCCCGCATCGTCAGCTTGGTGATTTTCTATGAAATTTTTTAAATAAATCACTGAAGTAAAGTCTCCAATTTTACAAATGCTCCGAACGACGATTTCAAAATGGATATTTTAAAAAGGGACCTAGCTGTCTTTAAGTCGTCTTATTTTGGAGCGGAATATAATTGTTTCCTTTCATTGGTAGGACAACACGGGCTTGGTAGAAACTTTTATTCGTCAATGTTTCGGCGCTTTTGCTTCCTTTAGAGCCAGCGTAGGTGTTCATCGACAGTGGTGTCCTCTCACGGAACGTAGTGACCATCAGTGAATGAGCTTCTGGCAGCACTAAGCGAAATGTCTGCTGTGCGAAGTAACGAGGACAAGCAGGCTACAAGTAGTCCATGTGAATTTTGAGCTGAAAACATTATTGGGACCACACATTTCCCAGTTAAAGAAGCTGTATTGATCCAATGATTATTCTGGGTCAAGTTTTGAAGTTGTGGAATATTTTGTCAGGAATTCATGTGGTAAAGGGAGTATCATAGTAAAGAACTAAATGCACTTATGCAGTATTTTTTATCATAGCAAATGTATTCTCCCTCAGATCGCTTTCAGCATTTGTTTCAGATTGCTTAACAACGTTCCTGGTGGTAAAAACTCGCACTACTAATGGCAAAATCCATCAATAATTTAATGGATTATTCAGACAAAACGCGGTCGTTACAAAATATTTTGTTGACTAGCATTTCGATGCCTTCGTCATCTTCACAGCCGGATTGGCCTAAGGATCGTTAACAACCGGCCGCCTTCTCGATCTCGCTCTTTGTCGCAACAGCGAGTGTCCAGTGGGGCGAAAGCACCGCTTGGATGAAGTGCCTCTACTTTGTGGTTTTATGCAGATTGGATGTTCATCTGTTGCCATCCACTACAATCTTCTTTCATGGTAGCAGTGCGCCGTGCAGAAGCCGGCATTTCATCAGCTTGTGCACAAACGAACATAATTTTGAAAACCAATTTTCATTTAACCTCTTGGTGAACAGCTAGCATTTTCGTGGAATTTGAAGAGAAAATTCATCTATTCTTCGACACATGTTATCAACAACCTCCCATCAAAACAAACACAATTCCACAATGCTCATTGGTTACTGACACTTGCGTCAAAGGTTTGTCACACTTCAGTGATGTTGTAAATGGCCTAATAGCTGATTGCCGGAAACGTATTCCACTGAAGCGATGAGAACCTCCATTAGCGAGCAGCGTATCAATTTTTCTCGCAGACGTTTACGCTTTATGATTGTGGTTTCAATAGACATTTAGCACATTAGTTCTGACAACGAAAAAAAAGAAACTCTCTACCACTATTCGCAGTGAGCTTTCAGTGCATCCGTGCCAGATGTTAAAGGAACTTGTGTGCCTTGATTGAAAAAGGCCGAGACAGTTAACTTGATACAAAAAGAACAGTCGATCTTCAGCGGCAGCCTTGATTCGACTCAAAGACAATTTCTTCAATCAAAATAACAATCAAACACCTTATATATATACATGCGTGTATTTTGTGAAGAAGGCTGAAAAGTAAAGCACCACCGGTAACCATTGCATCTGACTTCATGAAGCATTACAGAGATGAATGAGTTCAAACTTGGCATATACAATGGTTTTCGGTGACCTACTCGGGTACGAAATCGGTATTCTCTCATTCCTACGCAGATCAGTAATCAAACTGCCAATTGGATAGGTCTAGATACTTTTTGCGTGACATCGAGCCAACGGCCTAGTATCCACTGCAGAATACTGTAACCATTGCGCTTCACACGCTTCTTGTCAACAACTACTTACTACGGTAGCAGAGAGATTTGAAATTCTGGAATTGGTGGACCATTAGAAAGTATTTCACAGCAGCGGCCTTGTTGTCGAGCACTTGCTCACAAATTTGCAGTCGTGGTGCGTGAAAAAGATGGCAACCGATTTCGGACGAGAACGTCAATGGGAACACCAGAATTATTGAAGCATTAGTTGTGTAGCCTCTGAAAGAGCCTTGCAAGAATATATAATCGGCTTGTTGATCAATTTCGTACACCTTGTTCCGTATGCGCCATATTTTTTAATGCATTTCACCGGCATTTAGTTAAAACCATTCTCAGCAGTGATCATTAAAGAGATCAGATCATCAGCATTAAAGAGAATCTGACCGACTCGTTGCAGATCGCCAAGCTCCCACTAAAAAACATTTTGATAGAAATTCTGTTTCAGGAAGCCTATAAGAATATTACGTTGGCATTGCGCCACACGTTCTCTGTTGTGTGAAATAATTTGACACAATTTCTAACCATCTCAAGTCATAGTAGGTGCGTGTGGAGCAGTGGTCAGAGGCGCCCAACAATACACACGGGGTCGATTCCAGCCCCCGTGGACCACCAAGCCTTCCATTCCTCCTGGGTCGGCAAATTGGTTCTAGACTTGTCTGGAAGTATAGCTACCTCCAGGCGGTGCTTAATGAAGTCGAATGCATGACGCATCCCTAAGGGAATGATCAACGACGAGAGCCCATTCCTTTATTTATCCTCAAGTCATGGTATCAAGGAGAAATCAGCACTATTAGTGCTCAAAAAAGTGCAGAGCGGACTTCGTAGCGACGACTTCCTT
Source organism: Angiostrongylus cantonensis (assembly GCA_009735665.1). NCBI lineage: Eukaryota > Metazoa > Nematoda > Chromadorea > Rhabditida > Metastrongylidae > Angiostrongylus > Angiostrongylus cantonensis. The sequence continues at coordinate 544,126 of MQTX01000105.1, forward strand.
GTTTTCCATTTACTTCTCGGATCATTTATTTCTCATTGGTTCTTTCAATCGGACGATTGCGCATTGGTTAACGCTAAATTTTTCTACAGCCGCTGAGTATTTTCTATCAATTTTCATTAAAAGCATATGATTGCCACTAAGCTTTTCAAACTACCTGCGCACTTGGAAGCGATTTCTCGTCTGGCCCTCTAACGGCATTTAAAATTTCTTCTAAGACTGTACGTTCAAAATCGAACTCATGAAGCCACACAAGAAATTTTCGCTTAGAAAGCATGATTTCGATCACCTCAAAATCATCGCCAGTTGTTGTCAGAAAACCGTTACATGGCAAATACTTAGGGGACAATAAGCTTCAAAATAAAATTCAGTAAAAGTGTAGCCAAAACATGCTTTTACGAAGCATGTTTATAAAATAAAGATCAAAACAGGAAAAAGTTATTCTTTTTGGACCAAACTGGCAGTGAGATGACTGATGGTAAAACTTAGTATTCTAAATGGGCAATGCAGTTTCAGACGCACTGGAAAGATAACTTTACTGCTAATAGTTATTTAAGGAGTGCTATCTGTTGCGTTATTGTTATTTATTATTATATAGGAACGCTATTTAGCTCTACCGTCTACCGTGGTCCGATCTCTTTCGTCCAAAACTGGTTTGCACAGTGATTATCCATGGAGATAGTAGGTTGCAGGTGCTGTTATTTATTTGCTATGTAGATTTGCAATTGTGCAATAACTACTACAACAAGCTTCTACCGTGTCACAAGGTCTACCTTTACGTACATGTTCGCAATATCATGAAGAAGAAATTGGCTAATTTCCTCTACGCCACTCCCATCACCATCAAAACGATCTACAAGATATAAAACCTTTGCGAGTCTAAAAGGGTTTTGCATTAAAAGCTTCGTGCTTTCTTCACCAAAATCTTGAAAATATACATATACATAAAAGAAAAAAAGAACACCTGACTCCGTGCCCACCTTTTGACTAAACGGTACTTACTACCTTAACGTATGCGTCAGAAACTTGGTCGCTGCGTAAGTAGGATGAAAGGTTATCTCAGGGTTATCGAACGCGCAGTCGAAAGGACGATGCTAGGAGTATCCCGTTTCACACAAGTAAGGGATGGGATCTGAAGCTCCATTGCGAGTCTAAAAGGGTTTTGCATTAAAAGCTTCGTGCTTTCTTCACCAAAATCTTGAAAATATACATATACATAAAAGAAAAAAAGAACACCTGACTCCGTGCCCACCTTTTGACTAAACGGTACTTACTACCTTAACGTATGCGTCAGAAACTTGGTCGCTGCGTAAGTAGGATGAAAGGTTATCTCAGGGTTATCGAACGCGCAGTCGAAAGGACGATGCTAGGAGTATCCCGTTTCACACAAGTAAGGGATGGGATCTGAAGCTCCAACCTACGTCAAAGATCGAAAATCAATGATGCCGTTCTATACGCCAAACAGTCGAAGATAAGGTGGGCCGAACACGTAATGCGTATGAATGATAACCGATGGACAAGGGCTGTTAGTGACTGAATTCCTAGGGATGCCAAACGTACTGCAGGAATACCACCGACCCGCTGGTCAGAGTTCTTCACGAAATGCCTAGAAGAAGGATATGAAGCTCGAAGAGTCCCTAAAGCGAGGAAAACCCACTGGGCTACTCTTGCACGCAATAGGGAAAAATTGAGGATTTACTGGCGCCCGCTCGAGTCACTCGACGATCAACGGGACTACAGGTGATACAGGTGCTATAGTTTATTTTGAAAACGAGACAAAATTAAAACACTGTACGAGTCTTTTTCAACTAATTTGACCTGTGAGGTCAGTAGGGACTATACTTGATATATGATACTTGAAGGGGCCCGCCCTCACTCGTTGTGCAGGCTGCAGCATAACCTCACCTCCATTTTTCGGAGATTTGCTGCCTAACCCATTGTAGTTCCCTGGAATCTTGAAGTCAGTCTGGCCAAATTCTGCCCTAGGTCTTCACCATTACATGCATTCGCGTCTCTCGTGAATCGAGGAAGATTCGCCATGCGACTTTAATACCAGGACGGTGCTGTATTCTAGTATTGGTTTACTCTTAGTTGGGCTTACTGATGGAAATGCCGGACTCCTCAGCTTGGGCGACCCTGCAAGGGGGATGAATCCTCTCGCTGTACATCGCAGCCCGACACCTGGGAACACCTGCCAGCCACTTTGAGGCGGTAAACAGCTGGGAGGAATGGGGACTACAAAAAGGATTAAGTTTTGAATCAATTTAAGGATAAAAAAAATTAAAATTAAAAATTTGCCCACATGGTTAGAGCAAAATTAGACAATGGGAATAGGAGGCGAACCCTTAAGGCATGAGATAGAATTGCATTTGAAATGCTCATTCTTCATACACAATATCCCCGTTTAACGACAAAGAAAAAGAAAACAACATATATTTTTTCAATTAGTCACGAAATTTTAGTGAATTAAGATGGCACATAGCATGCATACGCAATAAGATGAAATAACGAAAGCACAAGTAGTAGTGAAAAGGAAGCGTTAACATCTCAAAACCCGCAATTCTACAAGGAAAACAGCTTACAGCTTCGAAAACGTTTCTGAGACACAACATACGAGTTCAACTTACTGAGAGTATACAGAACTAAGCAAAAGTTAATCTCTGGTGGAATCCTTCTCGATCAGCCACATTCCATTCTGTCCTTGAATTTTTGATAAGCCATAGAGAAGTCGTGCATTTTTTATGCAGATTAACAATAATACGAACATACATGCGAGAAATGATCTGAAATATAGAAGCTACAGAGAGGTCGAGTAGCGTTAAGTCAAAACAACCAACATAGGCAGAAAAGCTCCAAATTTCTTGTGGCAAGATGAAATCACTGGATTGATTTGACCCTACTAACTCATACAAACATTCTAATTTTCATGCAGCATTTTTCCTCGTTGTTCTGATTCAATAATAGCCACTTCTAATCTTTTTTGTCACAGAACACCATCAGTTTCTAATACCATTTTGAATTATTAGGATCCAGATAATACTTAATAGTCAATGTTATAAAAATTCTCACCCCAACATAAATTCCTTTCCTCCTTTAAAATAGGCAATATAGATATTCATCAGAGGATTGATCCAGAAGGCAATTTTACTACTTTTCATTAGTAACACGATAAGTGGTCTTGATGAATTGTCCGATAAATAAATGAGCGAAGAAGGACATTCCTGGAATTCTTCAAACAATCAAATTATCGATCGAAACTTCAAAAGCATTTAATGGTTGAAATAATGGTGAAAGTATTATAGAAATGTATTCGAGCGGACATATAAAGGTGTCAGAATCTTCGGCGAAATAAATGTCGTAACAACCAGACTTCCAATTCATGAAAACGCCCAGTATTTCATACTTGGAACATTACTTTCTTTCTTCTCGAAAATGAGATTTTGAAGATCAGCACTTCACATTACGGCTAGATACAGAGTGTACTGGTTATACTTTGAAGACATAGTCCAAGCACTCAATGAGTACTTTGATAGCATTCTTGATTTGGCTGAAATACCAGCCCACGTCTCTGATGCATAACATAGCGCTGGTGAGTCCTGTTGAGTTGAAAAGGTGAGCGCTGAGTTCGGGTCCGTTAGTTGGCCGGTCGCTTCTATGAGAGGAGCTAATGCAACATGCTGCTCTCGCTCTTTTACATTATATAAATCTTCCTCCATGCTTTTCCTCATGTTCGTTAAACGTCCTAGAGGAACGTAAGAGCTGGTATCTTCAATCAGAGAACCATCCAGTTCTATTTGTTCGCCTTGGCAGCATCGAATCCTCATGAACAGGGTCTTCTTCCGACCAAGGCGTTATCGGATCTTTTCCCATCCCATGTTCTTGATATGTGTGATAGGATACTTACTTGGATACTTGGACGATCCGTCTTCACGAGTTGTGCGGACCCCAGCACATATGCCATTCGTTCCTTTCTCGAATCTCGAAGGCCCGAATGCGGGCCAAGCGGCTCTACTTCTTCTATCTAGTTCTTCCTTCATGCTGTTTTCCATGTTCATTGATCGCCCAAAGTATACGTACGAGGCGGTCTCTGCAATGAGGAAACCATCCAATTCAATTTTTTCGCCTTCGCACCATGGGTTTTTCATGAACTGGGTCTTCTTTCGATTTATGTGAAGTCCGATCTTTATCCCTACTTCGTTGAGCTCGTTGATCATCATTTCTGCTTCGCTAGTACTTCTTGAGAAGATGACAATGTCGTCGGCAAAACGAAGGTTTGATAGGAATTTTCCATCAATACGTATGCCTATCTCATCCCAATCGAGTGACTTCATTATCCACTGTAGTGCGGCACTGAAGAGCTTTGGCGATATTATGTCGCCCTGTCGAACCCCTTTTTCTATGGATATGGTAAGAGGTCGATGGAAAAGCTGTATTTTAGTAGTAAAGTTTCGATAACAGTCTGACAGAGTTCTTATGTAGGACGTGTCCACTCCTTGGTCGACGAGTGCTGAAAGAATTGCATTCGTTTCGACACTGTCAAACGCTTTTTCATAGTCGACAAAGGTTAGGACTAGAGGCAAGTGCTATTCCCGACAAACTCACATGTGATATTCACATGATGATGACTTCACTTATCACATCCGCGTGATAGGATGATCCTCAAAAAGAGATTATAGAGTACACTCAAGAATCATGTTGGATGATAGCTTCGAAAACCTCTTCGGTCACCTTTCTCAGGCAGGATGACCATGTGCGACGTTCTCCACTGGTTTGGGATTCCTTCCTTTTTAAGGCAGGATATCATATGATTAACAAAAACCACAAGTAAACTGCGGATACCAGCTTTCAGAAAGTCGGCAGCAGTATAATCAGGTACTGAGGCTGTGCTTTTTTTCAGGCTTTCTATGGCAACTCGAACCTCAAACGGAACAATTCCAGGTGGTTTTTCTCCAAAGGAGATTTCTTGGTCTCGGACGGCGCTTGTGATACGAAAAAGACCGGAGTGGAACTTCACCGCTATTGATCTGTTGTCCTTTCCGCGAAGTAACGCGTTCTCCACCACACCATACGGGTCCTTCGTTTGCCTGGTTCTATTGATCGGTACCACCAGCAATCACCCATCAACGGGACTGATCTAGGGAGCTCAAATCCCAGTTAAGCTGAGGCTTTTAGTTAAAATCACAACTTTATCCCCTCTATTTACTGCCTTCTATTTTTAATGGCAGGGTGTAATGCGAAATATAACTAAAACGACGCTGAGATATTTGCAAAACTGCGGATTAAAAATAGTAGGCAGTAAATAAAACGGTTAAGAATGTGATTATAACTAAAAGCTTCAGTTAACTGGGTTCATTGTCGATTTGCGCTCCCCAGATCAATTCCGCTAACGGGTGATTGCTGATGGCAGAGAGCGATAGAACTAGATGAGAGAAAGGTGAAATGAAGGACCCGTATGGTATGCTGGTGAACGCGTTACTCCCCGGAAAGGACAATAGCGCGTTCGTTTACCACCCCAGACACCTGCGGTTTGGAGATTTTGCAGAGATCTCAGCATCGTTGTAGTTATATTTCGCATTATCCCCTGCCATTAAAAATAGTAAGCAGTAAATAAAACGGCTAAGATAATTCTTTATATACTTGTTGAGCAAACGCGAGGTGTTATTTTATTCTTGATTCGCAAAGAAACTGACGTTTCAGTGGATTTCGCATTCCTCAGAGGACGGAAAGGCACACATACCAGCCCACCTCACGAATACCAAGATGTTTCTGGACAGACTACGTATTGCGCATCCCAACAGCGCGTACGTGATGCATTCTTTCAAAGTTACCGCCCTTTATACAAATGGATCGAATGACTCCGCTATGCAGGGCATCTGCGAGCTGCTTATGCAACACGAGGGAACAATAAACATGTATGGCTTCCCGATTCAGCACTTGATGACACTTTTAAGGAGTGCCTAAACTGCTCAATCTTCAGATGGTCTGGAAAGTACTACTCTCAAATGAGAGGAATAGCGATTGGCACCAAGCCTTGCCATTGCACTTAGGTCTAAGGTGGAAGCACTATAATCAACCTTAGGCCGGTACTCTACTGTAAATATATAGATAACTGCTTTGTCATTTGTATAACACAAAAGAAAATGGGCAAATATTTTGAGTCACTGAATGAACAGTAAGAGTATAAGTTCACCCGAGAGAAACCAAAGGATAACTGGCTTCCATTTCTCAACGTGAAATCAACCTATCAGAAGGCGGCTACATTACGAAATGGTACAGAAAGCCAACTAGCAAAAAGAAATTTGTTCGCAAGCTCTTCTCTCACCCTTCATACACAGAAGACGCTTATAAGAGATATGTTCCGAACAGCAACAAACGTGTGCACAGGAAGAGAGCAGAGAGAGAAGTCCCGGAACTTGGCACGGCAAATAGTCATTTCGAATAGCAACGAAAATGTAGCTCGGGATAGATGTAGGGAAAATTCTAGGCCCTCAAACGACAACTCTAGCAATAAAAAGGTCCCGTTTACTTTATCCTACATTTCAAATTATGTAAGTGCAGCTATAAAACGCTGCTTAAGAAAGGTGGGTCTAGAGAATTCGGTAACGATAAATGAAATTCCACCGAGTAATCTACGACGCCAGCTAGTTCGTAACCGCCTATATGACCGCCTATGTGCAACGAAAAATTGCATAATTTGCCCTAATGGCGGAGATGGTGATTGCATGAGCTCGGGTACGGTCTATATGATCTTTTGTAAAGTGTGCCGGTTAGGCGCGACGCTACGTGGAACGTCCCCAGGTGGCGGACAGGGGGTTAATCGCGGACAAAAAGCGACCATTGCTCCCAGAGACGCAGGAGGACCCAAAGGATGGACTCCCTGTTTCTACTGCGCCGATTTTACACATACTTCCTGTATTTGCTAGTCGTATTCATGCATACGTGTGTGGGAGCTCTCCCGCTCATGCGGATTGTATTCTAGGAGTCAATTCGGCCAAAAGTCTGCAACCAAGTGACAACGCAGTATATGTGAGGCGGTTAGGAGTCGCCTCCAACAAATAAGCTCATGTCCACTCTGAGAGAGCCTGGCAAGCTACCCGTGAGTAAAACCAGCCCCCGTTCAGAGCTCAGCAAGCTGTACGTGGGTATCAAAATGCTAAACAGAGTAAAAAAAAACGGGCCTCATTCCCCTGACCCCGAAAGAACCCCCAATTTCGTAGCGTTGGGTAGGACGAGTACGGAGAGGCTGCTGAAATATTAGGGTCAATGGAAGCTGCCTGGGTCAAGAACTATGGTGACGATCTGTACCTGAAACGCACGTACACTTGCATCCGAGTCCTCGATAGAGGACTTGCTCATGCAAGCAAGAATGATGAGATACGACGTAATCTGCCTGGCCGAGACGAGACGACGCCAACCATTCAACGCCGTCTACGACACCGGAGAAGAACCGTGCCTCGGAACATGCGCCAGTAGAGGCGTAGGCGGTGCCGGCGTTCTCGTCAACACGAGTTTGTCCAAGAACATCGATTCATTCGAAAAACCTACAACCCGAATCGGATGTTTACGAGTAAAAAGATTTGGATCAATACCGGCTTTAACAATCTTCGTCGTTTACGCGCCAACATCAAACTATGACGAAGAAGAAGTCGAAGCGCTCTACATGAACTTGGAGAAGTTCTACAGAGAAGACCATACATTCTTCAAGTTCATCATTGAAGAAGAGAGAAGAAGAAGGCCAAGAAGAAAGTCTGAGGAACGCCACATTGGGACCCATGGATTAGAATGGAACGAACAGAGTGAGCGGGTATCTAAGCTCAACATGGCGATCAAAACCATCCATGGTAACTCGCTATTCTAGAAGCCCCACCCTCGAGGCTGGACGTGGGAATCTCCCAATTGAGAGTACTATAACGAAATAGACCACATAATATTAAATAGAAGCTTTTGCCATGTCGCCGTTGTCCCAAAATTCTACGCGGGATCAGATCACCCCCTCCTTCGTGCAAGATTCTATTGCTCGCGGAAAGGAGAGAAGCCACTAAATTCAAAAACCAACCAAAATCCCATAACCATCACCAATTGGGACATATTCAATGTCGCCCAATCTGCTTGTTGTCTGTCGTCTATAAAGTTTTCACAAAAAAAAAACCAAGAAAACTTGAACATGATCGACAAAACATTGGACGAAGGACAGCCATGTGAGCAAGCAGGGTTTCGAAAAAGATTTAGTGCGATGGACCACATTCACACGATAACAAGGCTCATTGAGGTATCTCGCCAAAACTATTTACCGCCACCCTCCAGAACGTCATGCGAACATTGGAATGGGATAATGGGGGAGCGAAAATCGATGGTTGGCAGTTACATCACCTTCGCTTTGCTGATGATATCGTCTTTATAACACCAGACATTAGCCAAGCGGAACGTATGCTTGCGGACTTTGATAAAGCGTGTGAAAAGATTGGTCTTCGACTAAATCTCAAGAAAACGATGTTCATGAAGAACGGATTGGTTTCGTTTGCCCCATTCACGCTCAACGGAACAAGTATCTCCGAATGCTCCAGTTACGTCTATATAGGTCAGGAAATCAATATGATGGACGACTTAGCTCCAGAGCTGGGCAGAAGGAAACGAGCAGCTTGGGAGAGCTTTGAAGTGTGTCGAAGATGTAGTGATAAGGACAGAAAACACCCGACATCGTGTCCAACTTTTTGACTCAACGGTACTTCCTGTCCTACCGCATGCATAAGAAACGTGGTCGCTGCGTAAGCAGGATGAAAGATCACTCAGCATTATAGAACGTGTTGTCAAAAGGGTGATGCTAGGAGCATCCATTTTCACACAAGTAAGGCATGGGATCACAAGCTCCGACCGGCGTGAACGAACAAAAATCATAGATGCCGTTCTGTACGCCAAATAGTCGAAGATAAGATGGGCCGGACACGTAATGCGTATGAATTGCAACCAATGGACAAGAGCCGTTAGCTGGATTCCTCGAGATGTTAAACGTGTTGCAGGAAGACCATCTACCCGATGGTCGGAGTTCTTCACGAAGAGCCTAGAAGAAAGTTGTGATGCTCGACAAGTCCCAAGAGCGAGAAGAACCCACTAGGGTACTCTTTCACACGACTGGGAAAAATGGAAGAATTCCTGGCGTCCGCTCGAGTCACTCGACGATCAACGGGACTACAGGTGATAGTTTATCTGATCTTCTGTAAGGCTTGCGGAGACGAATACATTGGAGAGACGGCTAGACCACTCTGTGTCCGAATTAAAGAACACCTAGTCGGAAAACGTAAGCCAAATACACCACTAGGCACGCATAGGATCCGGAGACACAACGGGGAGGGCTTTGAAGCACGTGCCACGATCCTCGCACAGAAATCGAGAACACAAGCGCGCCAAACTCTCGAGGCGTTCTGGATTAATTCCAGAAATCCGAAAATGAACCACAGGAAAGAATGCATCATTATCACGCGTGATATTGGGCAGCATATATTCCTGTTATTCTGATGGCATGGGCACATTACGCTTCCATGTGAACTCTGTGCGGTTGGTCTCCACGCGACATACTCAGTGAAAGCCTCATAGAAAGCGGTGGGTGCGCAAAATTGTGTTCATTGTGGTTGAAATCTTGGTTTAGCGTTTTCTTTGTTTGGTTATGGAGGCGTTTGACTGAGTAGATTGCTGTCAACTTGACCTTTCCAGGCTCTGAAGAAGGCGAAGTCCGCCGAAACGTCAGCTTATTTGTGAATAAAGAATAATAATAACACCTCGCGTTTGCTCAACAAAAATACGAGGAATTACTTGATCAATGCCGAGGTTAATAGAAAGTCGGTCGTGAAAGCCCTGTTACTTTAGGATAAGGATCAGGTTGTGTATCACACTGGACGAACCACGTTTTTCCACTTCTCTGTCAATTTAAACTGTTATCGAACTCAATAATACTCACTTTAAAGCTGGGAAATGGAGCGAAGCCACCTAAGAAGTAAGTAAGGTGCTGCACGGACCGTGACCGGGGACAGTCAACCGGTCGGAACGACTTGTCCACACACATACGTACGTCGGCAAGCATAGTTTGTCGTGTCTGGAATCAATTCTATTGTTCCTTTTCGTTCAGCTGCTCATTTTTTCATCAAATACGCTTTAGAAATTCTAAGGAAAGATAGATGCAATAACTACTTTTTCTGAAGACCCTTCTTTCAACTTTTCGAGATTGTTGGTAAAACAGTGTTCGGAAGCTGAGGCATTCGATAAATATTTTAGATAAGGCATAATTTCTCTTGTTTATATAGCGACAAAATAGTAGCTTCACCTCAGACTCATCTCATTCACGGAACGGGCTGACCTTTTGACCTGTTTCTAAAAGAACGTACTCAAAATCGCATGCAATTGCCTTTCTTACGAAACTTATGTATGCAACACATTTAAAACTGTAATTCGCAGGACTGAATCTCACTAATGTGGGCATTGATCACTAAGCTAATGTTATCTTGAGAAGTCGAAACGAGGTTGCCAATACTAAAATTATTCGGCAGTTCTCAAAAACTCACTTAAACAGGATTCGGTGTTTTTTCTTGGTGTTTTAATCTTTCCTTTTCCGTTAAGTGTTCTGACACAATATCGTCTTTGACTATTAAGCTAGCATGAGGTTGATAAAAGCACAGTTTGGGATCTCGAAATCCAAAAGACAACCCTTACTCATCTAATGGGTAAAATGATAGCAACATCATTAATTTATCGATTTTACTGTTTCCACAATGCAGATATTACTGTTCTTTCACAGCCGTCCTGAAATCGGTGTCAATTCGCTCCCGGAAACACTGGAACACATTTAATACGACGGAAGATAAATGTTCGAAAATCTTGCCTTTTTGTCGGTAAGGCAGTTGATTTGTACCCGTGTTCCGTTCGTGAGTTCGTTCTCTAGCGCTTTGTGAATCTCCTGCAGTTCATAGGGCTCGCTTCTTGGCACTATATGCGCCCTTTTCAGAGCCGTTTCCACTGCGTATCTGCTATCCAGTCCCATTGTCCTGAAAACACGTAATGAACCTTTCGTTGTTAGGATATTGAAATCTTTAAGTAATCTATAAGTCGCAAAATACTTTATTATCCTTATTTAGCTCAGAACTTCTCAATGGTGTACTACTTTATTGTCTTCCAAATTGTTCGATAGAAAACAGTTCTCGCAGCACAGTCACTTAGGCCGAGGAGTTCGTCATTTTCATCTGGAGACCTAGTTATGTGTAAACTTAGCAAATTCCGCCAACTGTTCATGGAAGAGCCAAGCCTAACTACAACGGGCGAAGATGGGCAAGTGCTTTTACTGAGGAACGGAAGACGTCACAGAACGGTTATCTCAACACTTCTCTAAGAAAACCAATCACGTGAGCCTATGTACCACACACAATGAACGCACTCGTCTACAACACTAGGCAATGTAACAGTCAGTAAGATGAAATTCCAAGTTAAGGCGAAGGTTTTTGATAACGGGTCGAAATAATGCGATTGTATTTCAAAGTGGAAGAAGTTTTGTGCTTAGCATACATTACAAAATCTTTACTGCTGTTTCTTTTGCCACACATACTTTTCTGTAGCACATTTTGTGTGAGATCGATAACTTTCCTATTACAGATGTCATGGAAGACTATACAAATGAAAGGCTATAACGTGGAGCTCATAATTCCAAAAACATTTCTTCTGACAACATTTCTTTCTTTAACTGCTTGTGTATCAGTTTGTTGTTGTTGTTGTTGTTGCCGTCGTTGTTGTTGTTGTTGCTGTCGTTGTTGTTGTCGTTTTTGTTGTTGTTGTTGTTTTGTGTTGTTTTGTTGCTGTTGTTGCCATGGTTCGATGGCATACGTTTCGGCGAGTTCGCCTTCTTCAGAGCGTGGACCTATTTTATGTAATGATAACATTATAATATGGTGAAACATATTCATTAGTTTCTTTCTTCATCAGTGAAATCGTTTGATCTCCGTTATCAATGTTTTCATTTCTTTCTAAAATGACGAGTGCTTGCTGAAAGATTAATGCCGAGTTATTCTACAAACTCCTCAGCATTTTTTTTACATCGTCAGTTTTGACGTTCATCAGATGGTCGTCGTTAATTGCTGATTTGCGCCTTCGATCTTTCGTTATGAACACTCGCATTTCTAGTACGAAACTCATGCCATCTCACATTTTGAGCTCGAAAGCTTTCTCTAGCCACATTTCTTAGCAGAAAGGGATCGCATGTTTCCAATTTTGAACTCACGATGCAAAACGATACGAACTTTAAGGTTTAGGAACCACCCTTCCAACCTGCCTAAAATTACCGTAAATTAAGAGTACAAAGCATGAAACCAAGGAAGGACCACGTTTATAAACACCATAGAACAATTACGTAACCGATAAATACCACAAAATCTACTAACGATAAGCGCATGGTCCATGGTTCCACCCCATGTCGCACCGACCATGACCTTTATCCTTCAGACGTCGGAAAAATGGCACCGGATTTGTGTGGAAAAACGCTCTTTCGGACCTATAAAGACCGGTTCCTGCTTGCGATAAAGACCTCGAAACACTACAGTAGATCAAAGGATTCCTGCGAATATCAGCTCGGCCACCACTCAGTTCATTCATGGGCTAGATGAAATCCTCAATTTACAGTAGAACCCATACTCCAATCCAACAACAAGTGAATGAAGGACGCTAGGTAATGAAGAGAATGAAAGTACTAGGATCCGCATTATGTGTTCTGACCATTACGTAAATAAAAATGAGATGAGTAGGCTGAATGTAGAGTTCATAAGGAAAGAACGTTCAATACTTTTGAGTTTAATGCAATTAAAAACCATACACCATAACTCGTGTGTGGGAAAGGGCGAGTGTGGCGCAGTAGTCGGAAGCGCCCTGAAACACACACACATGGAATCAATCTCGGAGGTCGGTCAAGCCTTCCATCCCTCCGGAGTCGGCAAATTGGTACCAGACCTGACGGAAGATGGCAGCTCTTGGTTGATACATCGGTGGGCAACCGCGAGTCATTGTAAAGGCCAGATATGCATTCAATCACCTCTAAATGATACTTTAAGAAGTGGAATGGTGCATCTCTCAGGGATTGATTCATGCCGAGAGCTTTATCCTTTATGTTTTTTACACCATAACTCACATTTCTCAGGATCGACTTTCTAGTTACCTCGGCATTGGAGTATGAATACGTTATTTTCTTGTTCAGCAATCGCGAGGTTGTTAAACAGCATAAATTTACTTCCATAGAAAAACACACAATAAAATACAACAGTAATATACTGATATAAAGTTTATTACGCCAAACACTTCAGTAACACTTACCAAAAAATGAAAAACTACCCTTATACCCTTCCAGGCTCTGAAGAAGGCGATAACCCGAAACGTCAGCTGCTGTTGTATTGTATTGTGTGTTTGTCTATGGAAGTAAATGTAAGCTGTGTAACAACCTCGCGATTGCTGAACAAGAAAATAACGTATTCATACTCACATTTCTTATTATCATGATTGGCTGTGCTTAGACTTACACATTGAAGTATAACAGCTCTGAGGATAAATTCCGAAGATTTTGAGAGCACGTTCCGTGCTTCTCCCACTCATGTTTCCACAGAGATCGGGCGCTTTTAGTTGGATAGAGGTTCGGCCACACTTTCCTGAACAACTAATATTCCCACGCGGATTAGAAAGATATGCTTAACCCTACATGCTCCATTATTTTAGTCGCCTACATTCTACTCGCCTTTAGGTTTTACCCGAACCTATTTATCTGAACTACTTTTTATTCAGATTTATTCTTCTGCACACGAAACCTCGGAGAGTAAATCTAACCTTCTTTAGTATAACTACTATTCAAAACATTGTAGTTGATGAAGATAAAAACTCCCATTACTTTGCCACAAATGATCATCCTCTTCATAAAATACTTGATACTTGAACGGCACGTCCTTACTGGTTGTGCGGGCCCCAGCATAGTCATCATTTTTGAAGATTTGTTGGTTAAGCCAATTTGGTTCCCTGGAATCACGAGGTCAGCCTAGCCAAAGTCTGCAACAGGTTTTCACCAACACGGGCAGTTGCAGCCCTTGTGGATCAGAGGGAGATTTGCCATCATGCGACTTTGATATCAGAACGGTGGTGAATCCTGGTAATGGTTTACTCTTAGCGTAAGCTTCCTGGTGGAAACGCCAAACTCCTTCTCGGCTTGGGAAACCCTGTCAGGGAATGAATCCCCGGCTGTACATCGCAATCCGACACCTAAGAACACCTCCCAGCTACGATGAGGCGGTAAACCGTCGGGGGGCCTCATAAAATAGCTAGTAATTAAAACGTAACTTATCTCTTGAATCTATAAGCTGCAATTTTTTCGTGCTGTTTTATACGCTTTTGCCTATCTTCCAGGTGGGAAGGACTATTGTATAGTTAGATGGGCTGTTAACAGTTTGCTGATGTTGCGCAACAATTTCACATTTGCTATCATTGATGTCGACTTTTCCTTCTGTGGGGACCACTTTTTCTCATTCAATTTTTAGAATGTAAGACCACTTTCAATAAGTTCAAATGGGATAAGAAAGGCCTCCGAAGAACTTGAAGTGCACCGGAACGTTTACCACTTTGAAATAATCGTTTCACTAACGACCTCAGATAAGTCCATCAGCAACACGGTAACTTAATGATTGATACTGAACTTAATGTCCAATAAAATCAGACTGAAAATAGTACGATAAGCGTCGCTCGATGGGCTCTATCAGTTTGCCGTCAAATTTCTTCGGTATACCGTCGCAGAACTGTGGATAACTTCCATTCTTATAGTTTGGCCATAAACCATGAATAGACCAGTCAGGACTTCCTTCTGGGACTTCGCATGAGTCTGGCACTAAAATATGTCAGCTAAATAAAACTTTCAGTTGGGAAGAAATGACTGTTAGAAATTTATTTGAAATTTGTTTAGGTCTCACCTTCAGGGATTTTAAACCCAACGAAGAAAAAACTGAAAAGCTTCAGAGTCACAAAGTGTAGATGTGGGATCACATTAGAGAGAGGGAAACCCCAGAAAAAAGTGATGTAGATGGTCCTTTACACTTTCACTGTTCAGTACCGGAAATATCCCTACAAACGCTTTTCAGCTGATGTTAAGTATATTGACAGAACATCTTGAAACTTAAAACTAATAAAAAGCGCCAGAAGTGCGAAAGTGCAACCCCTAGTAAAATTTCCATTGCTTCGGATCTTTGCTGGTTTAGCCATTGTGGTTCTCTGGATTCCCTAGGTCAGTCAGGCCAGTCTGCCCCAGATCGTCACCACCACGCGCAGTTGCCGCTCTTGTGGATTAGAGGGAAATTTGCCAACACTCGACTAATTTGGCACCAGGACGGTGACAGATCCTCGTACCGGTTGATGGATACAGTAAATAGGCTAGTAATCGATAAAGAACACCACCGTTGCCACAAAGGAGGCGATAGTTTAGATAAAGAATGAGTCACGGTGAGCGAAAGAGCAATCACCTGAATCATCATCAGCACGACACACAGCGGGCGCGTGGATCCTCGTCAACATCAAATAGTCGAACTCCGAGCCGATTCTCGGCCACACTGTAGCTAATCGATTTATGTTCTGATATTCGAAACCAATTTCTCTGAATATATTGACAAATACTTCGAAACCGACTTTCCTTGAACCGCGGTGTGCTTAATCAATATGTATTCTTTCTTTGATGAGCTTACACGAGGTTGATAATAATATTTTTTATCGGCTAACGTTTCGACGTCTTCGTCTTCATTAGAGTCGATGGGCCGTGTTCGCTGTTCGTCTCGATCTGGCGGCTTCGCCTTCGTGTCGAGTTTGGCCTTCCTCAGCGGTCCATCTCCTCGAATGAGACACATCCCATCAGCATCGTGTATAAAAGGGCATCACTGAATGAGTTTCGAGGAGATGGACCGCTGAGGAAGGTCAAACTCGACACGAAGGCGAAGCCGCCAGATCGAGACGAACAGCAAACACGGACCATCGACTCGGATCATCGGCTCTGACAAAGACGAAGACGTCGAAACGTTGGCCGATAATAAATATTATTATCAACTTCGTGTAAGCTCATCAAAGAAAGAATATATATTGACAAATGTTATTAATCTGCGCCTTCGAGAAATTTGAATTCAAAGAAAACGGAGCATCTATAGTCGGAACTCATTTTACCAAGGAAAATCTTTTCCATGGCGAGAATGAGAACTTAGCGATAAGGATGGTGAATAATAATGCGAGTAAGGATGTGGCTCAATAACGTCCCAAGCCTCTTGTCCTACTGGAGGTCAGTAAACTTGGGTTAGGTTTGTCTACGAGTCCCCTCGGATCAGCAAGTGCGGGAGACCACCTATGATTGTGATAATGATTTGAGCACGCTCCATCACGGCTATCCCAGCATTCCAAGAAGAATCTGCAATCTTTGGACAAGTGCTCAAAGGCATTCAAGAAACCTGCACATAAATATGAAGACCTTCGCGTATGATGAATGCGAAACGACTAGTCGAAAACAGTAAATTGTATGTCGGGTCATTCAAAAAACTTTTTATAAACGAGGACTACGCATACTTGATTGCCAAATAGTGAATGTGTAGCTAATACGTTAATGTCATTTTGAAGTGTGAGGATTCCCTAAGTCACAATATCTAGTATGGAGAGGGTGGTTCAGAAAACCACGCAAACTATGCCAACCTATTTTTAGCAATCCATGGGTTTCTATGAAATGAAAGGCGACCAGTGGATTATTTGCAAAACTACTATGCACACCTTTAGATGGTGGATGAAGGTAAAACTTGGAGCAAAAAAGACGCTGTAACAAGATGCTCTAAGGGGTAGGCAAGTCCATGAGATGAATTATCTGTCTATGCAATGACGGGCTGACTAATATTTCTTGCATGCGAATAGAATTTTATTCGTACATGGTTTACTCACGGTGGCCGTATGTATACGTAGATTCTATTCATTATATTGATACGACCAACAGTTTGCAATTAACAATTAATAACAGTGATTCGTGTGTTGAACCAGCACCTTCGTTACAGTACTAAATGAAGGAAAGTTTGAAGCTGTAGAGTCTCAGGAACCATGGGTAACTACCAACTGATAACAACCTAAGCTTATAAAACTGCATAGTGAAGCCAGTAAAGAAAGAAGAGCAATTAAAATACAAGATCTTCATAAACTGTTCAGTCACAATTCGCACCCTATCTCCTTCGACAGTCACTTCCACATACTTAAATATATGTAACTAGATGATTATATTACTTCAGAGGTTCTCAATTACGAAGTCTAAAAAGCGACATTAGTAGTTAGTCGTACAATGGCTGGGTGGCTCTGACAGAAACACAAACACCAGACGAACTTGGGTCCTCATCTACAAATCAACACTGATTTTCGCGCATTATTTGCGCCCAACCATAGTGAATCATGGTTCTTCCGGCCTTTAGATAGATCTAGAACTGTGAACATCACGTAAGCAGAATGTCAGTGTGATCAGTGTTTTTGAAGCTGGTATCGAGAACGTACACGGTGCTTGGAGCATCTCTTTACGAAGGTCAGTGGGTAGCTAATTTATTCTCAATGAAAGTTCTGGTTCCACTCGTCTATACTAGCAAATTAATTCCAAAAAATCACAAATTTAATGTTGAAAAAATCAGCTATTGCTGATCAATGCTCTTAGACAGAATTTTGGATTAATTTTAGCACCTTCATCATTCGTTGAGATGGCATCCGTCGATCCAACGTCGAACCTCCAGACATTTCCATGGACAGAAGCTATTGCCATTGAAAGCAAAAACATTTTGCGACTGATCGCTATCCTATATGAATCCTATAAAGCATTCAGTTTACAAAGAAACAACAGAAGAATCGTCTATACCATGTGAGAAGAAAAGAAATCATTGCATTTAGCTTGGTTCCCTCGAAACAAGCCACAGAACCTCATTCACCGTCCTGTTCTAAAGCTATCATGTAAGATTAATCATTCATAACATGAACAGAAACTTAATTATTAAATAAGGACATTGGGAACGACTAGACAGTAGTAATGGAGACAGCAGATCCTCATGCTTAATTGGAAGAACAGAGAGATTACCGTAATCCCGTTTGCATGAAAGAAGAGGATGTAGAGATCGTCTTTCATTAAACACACACCACATCACAACTAAACCGCAGTTACTTCAAACCATGGGCGACTTCAAAGATTTTAATCAACAAATAAATCTGAATGAAAGAATTTGAGGGCTGTTCAGAGCTCCAAAAAATTTGAAAGGTGCACTTTTATGGATTTATGAACAAGTGATCGAGCACAAACATAGAGCAGAGAGCGACTGTGTTCTGGTAAATAAAGAACGAACTGTATATATGGAGTAATGAGGGAGTGACTAATGATAAACGGCGCCACCCATGGCTGAAGGACGCGCTAAATATTGATCGCAATGCCAGGGAAAAACACGGTCCAGGTACTTGTAGGTTAGGAGATCGAAGACAAATATAACGAACGTAGAAGAAGAGAAGACTGAGAACAGAAAAGTGAAGATGAAAAAAGCGCTGCAGTGGCAGTGCGATCAAGAAGCTAAATGCAATTTTCAAGCTCTAAGGTGGATACTAGTCTCCGAAAGAACGAACGAAGCACAAGATAGAATCTAGAGAAATTTGGACCGCGAGATATGCGATAATATCGCTCAGTGGTTGAAACATGCAACATAATTCGATCCTAGTCAACGGACGGGACAAAGAATTGAGTACGGCATTGGATAAGTATATTGACATGGGCTGGCAAGTTACATAGGAGAGAAGACAGAGTGGAAATATATGAGAAAGAACTCAGCCAGATGAATCACCGCACTACGGGGTCATGGTTTCGTAGTCGCCTATTATTTTGCTGCCAACAGTTATCATAGATGATGGTCTTTACGAAGATTTTCAGATGACCTGCCCTCAGATGTTAAGCAGTTCTCCCCACTCGTTTAATTCGCTTATACACATCATTCATTCAATCGATCTCGTATGCGGCTTCGGCTTCAAATTGTGACTCTGTTATCTCCTTTGACTAACATGTTAAATTACGCTCGAGCCTGATTTTATTTGAAAGTACGAGATCGATGGCCAGGGCATTCTGTCGACAAGTCGACCAAATAAACATTATGAAATGGAAAATGATGCTCTTTGTTTTAACTTTATTCTTTGCCTGTTCTGATGGTGCTGAGTGCCCTACATTCATATCCCATCTTAGCCGTTGGGGACGCCAGCAAACATGGCAACTATAACCATCAGACACACAACCGGACATAATACCAGGCACGACGCATTGCTTAGGGGCGAGACCTTGCGACCCATTTGAAAGTACGAGATCGATGGCCAGGGCATTCTGTCGACAAATCGACCAAATAAACATTATGAAATGGAAAATAATGCTCTTTGTTTTAACTTTATTCTTTGCCTGCTCTGATGGTGCTGAGTGCCCTACATTCATATCCCATCTTAGCCGTTGGGGACGCCAGCAAACATGGCAACTATAACCATCAGACACACAACCGGACATAATACCAGGCACGACGCATTGCTTAGGGGCGAGACCTTGCGACCCGTGGGGTGACCCCGGAACCACGCCACTCGCTCGGATCTAGTCATGCCTCTTAGCATGGCCATTTTTGCTTCTGTCCACGCCTTGGAGCTCACCGTTTCCCTTTCCCTCATCATTAATTTGCTCTCGCATAGTCGTTTCATTCACAGCTTCTTCGATCCACCTAGGCACAAATAATATAAACTAAAATCTGTAGCTCCTGCATTTCCAATGCATTAATGTTGTCATAGATTCTCTTGCCATTATTGTGTGTCGTTATTGTAAGTTTTGGTAAATTCCATTATCGCCCACAGGTACTCTATCCAACAATTCTTCATTCCTATTGCTAAATCACTCTTGCAACCGCTATTCACATTATTTCTTATTTATGGGCATGTAAATCTTAACTGTTTCATAATCGCAGCAATATTTTTACACCATCAGTACTAGCTAATCACTCATATACTCACCACATTGTTATCACCATTTTGCAGTATCACGAGCTCACATGTATATTCTATTGTGCTAACCTCTTCTTAGGGCGCTAGTGTACTCTTCATCACATTTATACACCAACACACTCCCTTAACCTACAGTTCTCCATCATCTGCATCAAACCTCTTATGCCTTATAGTTCCCTTTGTAGGCAGTATAAGGGTACTATGGGAGGTCCACTGCTGTCATGAGTACGTCTCAGTAACGACGTCACACCCGCCTCCATATTATATAGCTGTATATTGTACATGCATCTATAATCTCATTGCATTGTGTAAATAATATGTATATATAAAGGTTTAATTACCAAAGTTTGAGGTATTCAGCTTGCGACTGACAATCACGAAAAGCTCCGCGTGGCATAGGCAAAGCTGAGCAACTATTCCGACCGACTCTTCTCAACTACTTGGTATTCATATACCTTTGAGCCGTCCCAACAATTCTTTGTATTGAAGAGCTCCCAAATATTATCGCAATACCATATGTCACCACTGAATGTCGAGATGGTAATTGTGGGAGTAGGCAGTATAAGGGTACTGTGGCAGGTCCACTGCTGTCATGAGTACGTCTCAGTGACGACGTCACACCCGCCTCCATATTATATAGCTGTATATTGTACATGCATCTATAATCTCATTGCATTGTGTAAATAATATGTATATATAAAGGTTTAATTACCAAAGTTTGAGGTATTCAGCTTGCGACTGACAATCACGAAAAGCTCCGCGTGGCATAGGCAAAGCTGAGCAACTATTCCGACCGACTCTTCTCAACTACTTGGTATTCATATACCTTTGAGCCGTCCCAACAATTCTTTGTATTGAAGAGCTCCCAAATATTATCGCAATACCATATGTCACCACTGAATGTCGAGATGGTAATTGTGGGTAGTTCTAGCTTCTTCACAACCACAGTGATGATGGATTCATCGTTCCCACTGCTTGCAGTGGAGGGTTTGTGGGATGACAAACTCAGCGTGGGCCTTGAAGCCATGGATCCGAGTATGGAGGAGTACCAGGTATTCGAAAGTATTGCCAATCGCTTCTTCAGCAGCACTCGAATATTGTACAAACTCGTCTTCATTTGGTGGCGTTGGATTTGTCTTTTCCAATATGGTAGCGAGTTCGTCAAGTTCGTGTTGAATCCCTGTCATATTCTTTAGAGCTGCAGCTCCTTCTAAATGCTGCAGGCTTGGATGAATGACCGCGGGCGTTATCTCATCTCGCAAATTTTGAATATTTATTCCTTCTAACTTCGCGTCTTTGAACCGCGTTAGGGCTTCTTGTAAGTGGTTAATATACTGCGTAAGTATCCGCTTGTGACTTGCCAACGTTAGGTTGGACATGATTATAGAGTTAACGTACTTGGATGTAGCTTGCTTCACGTGACGGATCCTTTCAAGCAGCCAATGCACCAGAATTGTTGGGACGGCTCATTGGTGTATGAATACCAAGTAGTTGAGAAGAGTCGGTCAGAATAGTTGCTCGCCTTTGCCTGTGCCACGCGAGGCTTTTCGTGATTGGTAGTCGCAATGCATTCTCAGATCGTCAGCAAAGGCGATTTCAAGCGTTTGTGGACCGAAAGGAAATGTAGCAAATCCTGTGATTAGTTGACGGTCCGCTCAAAGGCAGTGAAACAAATCGAATACAGGTAGTGTTCGTGAGCAATAAATGTGGCTTTACAAATAATTAAGAGTATAACTTTCCATGCACTGCCTATTATTCTTTAATGGTAGGGTGCTATGTGAAATAGAAACACAATGTTGCTGAGATATCTGCTGAACTTAGATCGCAGGCCAAATTCGAACCTGCAATTACTCTCAAGCAAGCCATTCATCTTGGTTCACCCACTATGTTAATCACATGCTTTTTCCTATGTGCTGGTAATGCCTTCCTTCGGTCGTATGTCAAAGTATTCAAGCCACCCTTGCTCACGCGCAATATATTAGAACTATCACATTTCGTACTTAATCCCCTATCTTTATTATGTTTGCAACAGGTAGCTAGTTGTGAAACTTCTGGAAAGTAATTGGAATTTGTTTGATTCATTCAGAGTAGTTATAAACATTATTTGTCACAGATGATTTCTAAATGCTTATTTGTAACTCTTAGTTACTTAGCTGCACGCCTTCAAAGGAATTCAGGTGCACAATACAGCTACCACCACACGAACACGTCAAAGAACTTACGAATGAACCACTTCTTTACATCTACGGATGGTGAAACAAACAGCGCGACTATTTAAACGAAGGTTCTTAACCAGATATTCGCAAAACGTGGACAGCGGCTCAGATAGAACCACGGTTACCCTTTCCGGGAGTTGCGTATTACACACTTCACCACGCAGCCTCCGCCTTGCTGTTCTCTCAGCTAGTTCTCTACATAACGCTGGCATCAGTATTCACCCGTCAAAAGGTTTAATTTCCCATTTTGCCTTTTCTATTTCATATCGAGACAGCTCACTTATTCTTCCAACTACCCGGCCCAAAACTCTTCACTTCAAGACACGATTCTGCCTTATTACCTTTTTTGAAGCCCAAAATCGTCAAGAAAGTATTGGAATTATCTCAGATCTTTAGGCGAACCCATTCAAATATTGTGTAGATTTCAGCTTTTCTTCCATTTTGCTATGTTGCAATAGTCATCAGGGGTACTTACCGAATTTTCGTGTGAATTCGTCTCAATTAGTGTTGTCTTATCTTCTCTTACTACTGAAATGTTAAATGCTCGAGCGTTCTTGGGTTTCCATCATGAACCTTTGGCAGTCTTCTTGGACCGGGTGTAAGCTTACGACCTAGGCTCGATGACAACAGCTCTAGTGAGAGCAGCGAATCCTGCCACTAGTCGATCGACACCTCGAAAGTGATCTCACGAGCCAAACGACACCAGAATAATCGGTCTTTGAAGAGTGTGGAAGTTCGTCAGCAAATGGTAAGGATTATCCAGTTAAAAAACTAATTGTTTTTCTAGATCCATAAGAAGCGATTTGCTCAGAGAAGGGAGCCTTGACAAGGTTACACACTGCTCTTAATTGCACTGCTGGCTGCTTAAGAAGTTGAATACATTCTGCTGCAAGAGGTCAACCTTCACCGCAGATTTTTGTATAACCTCTACTTAGAATGCTTAAAATATTCTGGTAGTAAAACTACAGCTCGTCGAATAACATTGTCCCAGAAAAATTAGAATAACAAAGAATATCCTATGCCTGGTATAAGAATTATAGCACATCTTACTTGGATACCTGAACGACTCCTTTTCACTAGTTGTGCGGGCCCCAGCATAACTCCATTGTTTCGGAGTTTTGTTGGATTAGCCACTCTGTTTCACTGGAATCTCGAGGTCAGCCTGGCCAAAGTCTGTCCCAGGTCTTCATCACCACAGGCAGCCACTGCCCTTGTGGATCAGAAGGAGATTTGCCACCATGGACTAGTTTAATGTCAGGACGGTGAGAGATTCTGGTACTGGTTTACTCATTACTGAGCTTTCCTGATGGAAACGCCGGACTCGTTCTCAGCTTGCCTGCCGGGGGACGAAACGCTCCACTGTACATCGCAGTCCAACACACAGGAACATCTCCCAGCCATGATGGGGCGGTAAACTGTTAGGACGTATGGCATATCTACTAATGAATATTGTAAATGGAAACATCGAAAACGCTTGAACACTCTGTACGTTCTGGAGTACTGGAACTTCGTAAGAAATTCTGGTAATGTGAAACGGTAGAAGTTAGAATTAATGAACGTCTAAAAAATAGGTCGATTCATTGACGGACCTCTGTCACAGCATTTCATGGTGAGATCACTGACGCCAGATGGGTTATCTTCTATACTTTACTTGTGACGTGGATTCTCACGACTGCAGTTTTACTTCCCGCAACTGTAGTTTCGAATTCAGTTCTGATTTATCCTTAACTTTTGTTACACTTCAAGAACGTTTAAAAAGAAGTGCAAGCCTTTCAGTAACGCAGAAGCATGCACTGCAACGAAGATTCTCCATGACATCAATTTTACAACAGTTGATTACTGATAGCCAAAGCCATCTAATGTATTTTGTCTTCAAGCCGACTGTGAGTACCACTTTCTTGTGACAAACTATGTATAGTGTGACACAATCACAATAATGCTGAGATATTTGCAAAACTTATACCCGACTGTAGATTTGAACCTGTGATTATCCTTTTTGGAGGACCGCTCCACTGAGCCCAATGCTTTGCCTTTCTCTTATCTGGTCTTTTAGCCCATAGGTACCGACACAACCATCCGATAATGTGAATAATCTGAGGTGCA
Organism: Angiostrongylus cantonensis; assembly: GCA_009735665.1. Lineage (NCBI taxonomy): Eukaryota > Metazoa > Nematoda > Chromadorea > Rhabditida > Metastrongylidae > Angiostrongylus > Angiostrongylus cantonensis. Next base: position 568,494 of record MQTX01000105.1, read on the forward strand.
AAACCGGCATTGAGCACAGCTGGGCTGGAGCTGCAGCCAAATAACTCAGCATCATTGTGGTTGTATTTCATATAATACCCTGCTGTAAAAAAGTATTGTTTTGTAAGAACTCATGTTCAATCTGCAGTGAGATTTTCTAACGTGACACCTTCGTTCAACTACTTTCTACAAGCCAATGCGAGGAGTATATACTATACCCCTGAACAACCTCTCGTTAAATTAATTAATTGTCTTAAGGGTTTTTTATTATTACCTAGCGTAGACTAACCAGAAGAATGAAAACTATGCGATGGCTAACGATTACTTGGTTATATGATATGATAAAACGCGCGTTGATGAAGTAGCGATGAATACTGTCGTGCAACGAGCTGAATAAGCAAACAAATAACTTGTAATGAAAAAAATACTTATCCAATGAGTTGCTATTTGCCGAAATCTGGAGCTGATTACAGTTGCTAAGTGAGATTTATGGCATTCTACAAGCTCCTACTGCGCGACAGTTAATTATGCGCTCTGAAAACAGAGATGGTAAGTGATGTTACACGCCACTTCCTAAAACAAAATAGCAATCCCAGACCACCACAATAATGGTCTAGCGCCTTCGTGATTGGGCCGAACTACTTACTTAGATACATGGATGGCCCGTCTTCACTACTTGTGCGAGTCCCAACATAATTACCATTTTTTCAGAGTTTTCCTGGTTTAACTGGTTGTGATGATAGGGCGCGTATGGCGCAGTGGTTGGAGGCGCCACTTCGACACGCACGTTGAATGCCTCCATGGCCCACCAAGCCCTCCATCCCTCCGGGGTCGGCAAATTGGTACCAGACTTGTCTAGGAGGATAGCAGCACTGGCTCGATACATCGGTAGGCCACCGCGAGTCATTGTAAAGGCCAGATATGCATTCAACCACCTCCAACGATACTTAATGAAGTCGAATGCATGGCGCATCCCTCAGGGATTGATCAACGCCGAGAGCCTTATCCTTTATCCTTAAACCATTGTGATAACCCGGAATCCTGAGATCAGCCTAGCCAAACCCTGCATGAAGTCGTCACCACGATAGGCAATCACCGCCCCTGAAGATCAGAAGAAGATTTGCCACCATGCGACTAGTTTGATACCACGACGGTGGTGGATCCCGGTATTCGTTAACTGCTAGCAAGTCTTTCTGATGGAAACGACGTACTCCTTTTCAGCTAGGGAAGCCATGCTGGGACGATGAACCTCCTCCCAATCTTCGCAGCCCGACACCCGAAAACACCTTTCAACTATGATGAGGCTCCTACAAAAAACCGTTGAGAGGATTACGGCGAAATAATCTCAGCAACTTAAACCGTAAGCATATGAAATAATTTGAAATTGAAAAATTCTTGCCTCCACTGAGTACTCCTCACTCTTTCCCTTCGTATGTCATTGGAATGAAATCGAAGCACTAGGTGTGGATGTGAAATTTTGCGGAAAAAAATCGCATTAGAATATGCGCTGGTTCACCCGCAGTTCTTTTATTCATTGTACATGAGCAAAAGTGAAATACCATCATGTAGCACTCCAAGAAAAAGCGCTCGTTCAAAAGACTTTCACCGCTTCAAAATTTTAAATGATGCTCTTTGTTACAGATTTGTTTTAAGCTTAGGCAACTTTGCAGGATTGAACCCATACTTCACAATGCAGTTGGATATTCTTCTAAGGGAAACAATTTGCAACTAAGAACGCGATCTAGAAGAGGATTAAGAAGCAGAGTAGTCTGCGTCTGACACATCAGATGATATCCCATATAATGGTTAACACTGTGAAAGGCTAAGCAGTGGCTGCTATATCAGAAAAGAGTACGAAAAGAATAACTACCATTAACCATATAATATAACCAACAGCATGGACGATTCATGTAACAATCGTCTTCGAAACTTCGAATACTTCTAAAAGTTTTCTCGGCTAAGCAGTACCTGACATACCGGAAATGAATAACACGAGAAGAACGAACTGACGGGACTACCAAGTGAAGTACTAGCTTGGAAGTCTTGGCAAAAAAAAAACATTACAATTTTAGCAAACAGTCCGTTTCAAAAATATAGTTATATGAGTTCGCTGGGTCTCTTGATGGTTGATAACATCCGCACAGTAATGAAGTCACCTTGAACATTTCGTGACAACAAAACGATTCACAATGATGAATTCGAATTAAATTTGAAACTTAGTTGAAACGTAGGTGACCCCGGAGCCTCCAGAATATAAGAGCATTCCAGACAAAAAAGAGAGTTAGGTTAAGAATTTTACCACCAGAATCTAATCTCCGAGTTACATTTGCAAGGTCATGGAAGACCACAACCCGAAAAATTCTGAAAAAAAAGCAATGCAAAGTAGAATCCTACGCTAAAAGGGCGCTCATTGAGTGGTGGCTGGGGGCGTCCTGGAATACACACTGAAATGAATCTTGCGTCTCAGGCTTACCAAGCCTCCTATTCCTTCGAGGTGAGCATCAAAATGGTACCAGACCCGTCTGTGAGGATAGCAGCACTCGCTCCATGTATCGGTAGGCACCGAGATTCATTCTAGAGGCCAGATATGCAGTGAATAATATCTAACGATGCTTGATGAAGCCGAAGGCGTAGCACATCCCTCAGTTATTTATAAACGCTAACAGCTTTATCCTTTGTGTAATACACGGCTAAGTGCGTCGCCTTCGCGCAGTCGATGGAGTCCCACTCGTAACAGCGTAGCTCTAAGGAAGGCGAATTCGTCGAAACGTCAGTCATCATCAATAACAACAACTTATTTCAACCTCATGTAAGATCAACAAGATCAGCCAGTAAATCATCCATTTTTTCAAGAATAGACCAGCGGGTTCTGCTCGCTCTAGGGTCTCGTCGAGCATCACATCTTTCTTATAGCCTCTTCGTGAAGAACTCCGACCATCGGATTGATGGTCTTCCTGCAGCACTTTTAACATCTCGAGGAATCCAGCTAACGGCTCTTCTCCATTGGTTGCCATTTATACGCATCACGTGTCCGGCCCATCCTATCTTCGACTATTTGGCGTATTGAACGGCAACTTTGATTTTTGATCGTTGACGCAGGTCGGAGATTCGGATCCCATCCCTTACTTGTGCGAAGCGGGATACTCCTAGCATCGTCCTTTCGACTGACCGTTCGATAACGCTGAGTGATCTTTCATCATGCTTAGGCAGCGACCAGGTTTCTGACGCATACGTTAGGACGGGAAGAACCGCTGAATCGAAAAGGTAAGCATTTAAGTTGAGTGTTCTCTGTCCATTTTACTACATCCTCGATGCTCTTGAAAGCTTCCCAGGCCACTCGTTTCCTTCTGCTCAGCTCTGGAGCTAAGACGTTCAACATGTTGATTTACCGACCTAGATAGACATAACTGGAGCATTCGGCGATATCCGTTCCGTTGAGCGTGAATGGGGCGTGCGAAACCATTCCGTTCTCCATGAACACCGTTTTTATGAAATTTAGTCGAAGATCAATCTTTCCACACGCTTTATCAAAGTCCGCAAGCATACGTTCCGCTTGGCTAATGTCTGGTGTCATAAGGAAGATGTCGTCAACAAAGTAAAATGATGTAACCGCCAACTGTCGACTTTCACTCTCATATTGTTCCATTCTAATGTTCGCATGACGTTCTGTAGGGTGCCCGTAAATAATTTTGGCGACATGGTGTCCCCTTGCCTAGTTTCCCTTTTGGCATCAATGTTAATATCATTGTAGAATGGTAAAATCTTGGTTCCAAAGTTTTTGTACAGCTCACGAAGGAACTTTAAGTATTCAGCAGGGACTCCTTGAATATCGAGAGCTTCCATGACTGCTTCTATCTCAACTGAATCAAAGGCTTTTTGTAAATCGAAGAAAATGAGAGAGAGAGAGAGAGAGGGCGATCTGTTATACTCTCGCGATACTTCAATGAGTCGTGTTATCGTGGGGATGTGGTCCATCGTACTGAACCCTTTTCGAAACCCTGCTTGCTCACATAACTGTCCTTCGTCCAATGTTCTGTAAATCCAGTTTAGGATGAGTCGAGTGAAAGTTTGTAGACGATAGACAGCGAACAGATTGGCCGATAGTTGCCGATAACGCGTAGGTCACCATTCTTGAACAATAACACGGCCTCGCTGGTCTTCTACTGAGTAGTGACCCTGCATTCAGACAGGTAACGTGTGAAGAGCCGAGCCAGTGTGCTTACGAGGACTGGCGGAAGGTTCCTCGGGTGTTCTGATCTTATCCTCTCCGGACCTGGTGCTATTCGGTTTTTCACTGACGAAGTGGCATGCCGGATTTCGGATTTTGGAAGTGAGAACCAGTGGTACAGCATTTCCATCCTCTTTTATTTCATATGACGGAAGGTGGACGTAGCAGTCGAAGAGATCTTAGTAGTGCTCGTGGATGATTTTCTCCATTGCCTTTCTGGACGCTGTTATTGTTCCGTTTGGGCGTCGGAGTGCAATCAACTTGGTCTTGTAAATGGCGACGCTTCGGTGGATTTTGCGAATGCTTTTCATAGCCTCTGCAGCTTCGACCATTACTGCTGCTCTCCTCTCTTTAAGATCGTCTTTTATCGCCTATATTCATTGTTCAAGAAGTTCGGACGTTAGCTCGCGGTTGCCTGCAGCTCGTGCGAGTCCACGCTGGCGTATTAGCTCGAGAGTTTCTTGAGACAGACGTCTCTTGGTGACCTTCGAACTCTTAGCATTCATGGCGCTAACGTGAAGATGTTGAATGAGCCGATCGTACTCCTCGTTGATGTTACCGACAACGGTATCTTCCCAACAGCCGACTAATGAGTTGAATAAGTCCCAGTTTGTGGTTCTGGGACTTCTGTTTTTGAATTTAGCGGCTTTTTCTCCTTTCCGCGAGAAATAGCATCTTACACGAACGAGGCGATGGTCGGATCCTGTGTAGAATTTTGGTACAACAGCGACATCGGTTAGGCAAAACCTTCTATTTAATATGATGTGATTTATTTCGTTATGGTACTCTCCATTGGGAGACTCCTATGTTCAGCGTCGAGGGTGGGGCTTTTGAAATTGCGAGTTACCATGGATGGTTCTGGTCGTCAAGGTAAACCCAGAAAGCCGCTCACCCTATTCGTTCCATTCTAATCCGTGGGTCCAAATGTGACGTTCTTCTTGGTCCAATCATGGCATTGAAATCTCCAATGATGACCTTGAAGATGCATAGTCTTCTCTCTAGAACTTCGCTAAGTCCATATAGAACGCTTTAACTTCTTCATCATAGTTTTGAAGTTGGCGCCTAAACGACGAAGATTGTCAAAGCCGGTATTGACACACATCTTCTTAATCGCAAACGTCCGATTCGGGCTGTTAGTTGTCCGAATGAATCAATGTTCATGGACAAACTCGTGTTGATAAGAACGCCGACACCGTCTTCTCCTCTACTGTCGCATGTTCCGAGGAGCGGTTCTTCTCCGGTGTCGTAGACGGCGTTGAATGGTTGGCGTCGTCACGTCTCGGCCAGGCAGATTACGTCGTACCTTATCCTTCTTGCTTGCATAAACAAGTCTTCTATCGAGGATTCCGATACAAGTGTACGTACACTGGAGGTACAGATCGTCACTATAGTTCGTGATCCAGGCAGCTTCCATTAGCCCTGAGTTTTTAGCAGCCTCTCCGTAGTCGTCCTACCCAACGCTGACAAATGGGTGGCTCTTTCATGGTAAGGGGAATGAGGCTCGTTTCTTCTACGGCTCTGAACGTGAGGGCTGGGTGGACTCATAGGTAGCTTGCCAAATACACCCTGAGTGGACATAGAGCTTATTTGTTAGAGGCGACTCCTAACCGCCTCCCATTCACTTCCCTGTCACTTTATTGCAGGCTTTTAGCCGAATTGACTTCTAAAATACAATCGGCATAAGCGAGAACGCACGTACACACATATGCGCCTAGCATATACAGAAAGTATGTGCCAAATCGACGCAGCAGAAACTGAGAGTTCATCCCTATCTATCTGCGTCTCAGGAGAGCAAAGTCGCTTTTGGTTCGCTACTAACCCCATCCGCCACCTGGTGGTTATGCACCACGTAGCCTCACGACTAACCGGCTATCGTGATCCCTTATATGAGGAGACATGAGGGAGATGCGTGGCATGAGGACACACAGATAATTATATCAATTATTTACTCCGACGCTTGTAGAAAGTCGGTCTTTCGAGATTGTTGTCCTCATCTGCCGAAAATGAACCGTTGAAATTAGTTGCATTCAGAAGTGAAGTACTTCTAACCTCTAGTTACACATTTCACCGCTAAGCAGGAAAACGAATAGAACGAAGTAAATCCCAGGTAAGCGCTCAAATTTGTTAACATTTGCTCATATATTGTTAGAAGAAAACACAACGTTCAATCCCGTTCTGAACTTATGACTGCACGGCAAGATCCGCCCACTCGTTGTTGTTTGTTCACGAGATTTTTTACGCACTGGCACAAAAACAGATTACGTGCATGCGAACGTAAACATAAATAAGCCTCCTAATCATCTGAAATTCTGCCGAGCTATTAATCGGAATGCTACAGCTGACAAACATCACAATTAATGCATTTATTCCGACATATATGTTCGCATCAGATACATTTGGTGAAATATTGCATAAATACTGACGAATGGATCATCGTCTCAAGTACAAACTGACTTTTTTTTTGAGTGGAATGTGCTCATTTGGGTTGAGGCAAAGAAAAAGAGAGCAACAGAAGATGAGGGATGAGCAATGAACGCAGGAGACTTCTGAAAGCAGTATAGGGCTAGTACTCATGGAGGATATGGGGCTTGCCACATCGTAACGTGGCTCACACCTCAGGAGTTCCAGTTTGTCAGGAGCTCAAAAGAACCATATTCATTCGCTCGTATAGGTGTTCGGAATTTATCAACTACAGAAGGGCCTCCTAACAGAGAAGCTGCCCGAAGCTTGGGCAAAAGATTGCCTCGACTAATTTACATCTTTGTGCAAAAATGTTCCATTACTATCACTTTTAGTGCGATCATTAATATTGCTGTCACTTCTAGTCAGCACCTCTTTACATTGCTGTAAACGATTACCGCAGAAGTTTTACATAATACGTCTAATGTTCATATCCACATCAAAAATGGAGCAGAGTGTCACCGTGGAGATGACTGGAATCAAAATCGCGTGATGGAACGAACGAATCTGGTTCGTGCTTTTCCAGAATAGCAATATTATTAAGCCTTGGACATATCAATACTCGTGCACGATGCAACACAACACACTAAACGCATTTGCAATTATTGTCACCGTCATCCGATCAATACGCATAGTTCTAAACTAAGTCACGTCGCTCGGGCTTGCCCTGAGCCGTTCAACAATAAAAGTAAATAAATTGGAAATCACCAGTAGGAAGAATTTAAGCTACAAAGAAAGCAATGGAGTTGGCAGCCAACAAGAACAGTACTTCGAAAGTTCCAAGATGATTGCTTCGTGTGAGCAGTTGAACAGAAAGCAGCGACAATAAAGACAGTTCATGAAAGAGAAAAAATAAAGGTACTAGAGATGAAGTACTAGAATAGTAATGCCGACCGGCTCTCGAAGTCACAGATCAACTCGCTGTGCCGGATTAACATGGTCAAGAGAGAGAGAGAGAGAACTGGTTCCAACAGTAAACTACAAATTCACAAGGAATCCGTTACTAGGATATTCTAACACTTCGTGATCTTCCCAAATAATTAGGGATTTAAAGCAGTAATGGGAGGGAGCTCGTTTATTGAAGGAGTACAACAGTAACAACGGAATCGACTCCATAAGTCGAGGGTTATGAGATATAAATAATAGTTCGAACAATATACATTTCTGAATAACGTTAACAGCACCGCGTCAGTGACACCAATGCGCCAAAAGGCCAACTGTTGTGTCGGGGATTGTGCACATTTACACCAATGTCGGGCTGGGAAATTGTGGCACCTCCCAGCTGCGATCAACCTATCGACGAGCCAACTCAGCTCGGAATGCTTCGATGATGTCCTGTTTTGCCTTATTGATCTCCAGACGAACTTCCACCATGAGATCGGCTTTGAACCTGCAGAAAAGAAACAATGCAAATAGGAGGCGGTCAGATTTAAAAAAAAAAACATTAAAGACGGTGTAGTCCATTGACAATGTAGCACTAAAGCTATAAAAAATCTCATACAAATGGATACGAGAAAATCAATGTTGTGACATATTTTTAAAATAAAATATATTTTATTAAATCCCCGGATAAAAAAGACTAACAGAAGGCGGTTCTTCTATCGGAGAAGTCACTGAGAATGATTATTTAAAGAATAGTAAAAGAGTACATTTTCGTAGCTTTTGGATTAAACGAAGTAATGAATCAGACTTATTGAAAGGAAGCAGTTCTCATAAACGCTTATGAGCAATACACATGAAAAACATATTATCAACCATAACAACTGATGTAACATTTGAAACCAAAATCCTTACAGAGACGAGTTGACAGAATTGTCACCACCGAAAGCCAGGTCAGTCACTCGTATTAACTTTTCGCATTATTACATTACTTCGAATAACCACTACCTGGGTAAATTTTATTTTTATTTTTATACGACTCGTTTTCACGTCTACTGTGCTGATTCCATCACTTCTCACATTCGATTCGTTTGCACGCATCCACTGTCCACGAAGATCTTCTAACTTTTACGCGTGGTTTTGGTCATTGCTTGAGGATTTTCATTTCATCTAAAATGTCGTAGAATGCTGGTCGAGTCGATTCTCCCTGGAGTCCTGAGGCAGTGACTTTTTGCCCGGATAAGTCTGGTACCTAGTTCCTGGCTCCGGAGGGATGACAGGCTTGATTGGCACGGATAGGAATCGAACTAGCACCGTGCTCGTGATGATCGACAACACTACCGCTGTGCTTTCCGCTCCTACTGTCTGAATTATATATGAAAGAATAAAATATGCCATACCTTTCCAAAAATTCAGCAGTAATGGCATTTCCAACCACTGATATTCCATTTGACTTGACATCCTCCTGTGAAGAAATCGACGACCCTGACGGAACCCTGAAAAATTAGGACAATTTCATTAGCTATAACATCGTGGAGATGAGGGTACAATTCGAATATTTCATTTCAAAACGAACTTTTTATGGGTTTTTGGACTTTCGGTGCTCCCATTCGTTTTCACAGGTTCCCATTTTCTCGGTGCATTTCCTCCATTTGGCGCTGCAAAACCGTTAACAGGTGGGATTGTGCCACATCCGCTATCCGATGAACCTAAAAACACCGGATCTTACTGATCCGTTAATAATACGAGAGATACGGGCAAACAAAAAGGCCTCACCATTACTGGCGTTAGATTTTGAATCAGCAGCATCCGCTTTGGCTTGAGTAATTTTCTTTCTGTTGAAGGTAGCAGCTAACTCCGACAGCAAATCGCCATGTGAGGAACCCGGAACTAAAGTGCATTTCAATTGTCCTCTATAGTTATACCCAAATAAAGGATAAAGCTCTCGGCGTTGATCAATCCCTGAAGGATGCGCCATGCATTCGACTTCATTAAGTATCGTTGGAGGTGACTGAATGCATATCTGGCCTTTACAATGACTCGCGGTGCTCTGCCGATGTATCGAGCCAGTGCTGTTATCCTCCCACACAAGTCTGTTACCAATTTGCCGACCCCGGAGGGATGGAAGGCTTGGTGAGCCATGGGCACAAGATCGACTCCACGTGCGTGTCGCAGTGGCGCCTCCAACCATTGCGCCACACGCTCCCCTGTTATACCCAAATATAAATAAATAAATATTCCAATAAATTTATGCAAGTTTAACCGTCATGTGTAGTAGATAAATATCAGCTAAGTAAAATAAAGATGGTTGATTTAGGAAAACCTAGTTAGATATCCAGAGCAGAAAACTAGAGCCACATACTGCTGGAAATGACTGAATTCGCAGGTGATGTAGATTCAGCAATTGACACCGAACGAGTTTCCTTCACAGCATTGTTCGTTTTTCTTAGCTGCGCCCCTCGCAGTTGGTCAACCAAGCTGGAAAGTAATAGTGCTTAAAACGCGATTAAAATAAAAAGAAGACAGTTGCATCTTGAAATGTGGTAAAATCAGAAGATGAAAAAACACAAAGCACTCCAGGGAAGAAACCACGCCAGTCCCATTGCTACTTCTCCACTTCACAAGCCAATGTTCTTTTAAATAAAAAAAAACAACAATTTACTGATTTTTTGAGCAAACAAGAGGTTGTTATATGGTTTGTGCAGTCATTCGCATAATTTTGAAAGGAGCTCCAAAATTCTTCAATCACTACCGCGCGAAAAGTTCGGCTTCAACACCATGGCAGCGTGAAACCGTGGCATGCTTTAGATCATAGAGCTAATAGTTCCAGAAACCATTAGACTATCAGTTAATGATAAAGGTGCAGAATGCGTACCTATTCCTCGTTAGACTGGAATGGAATTCAAGAATAGAGAATGGGTCAGAGCGGCAAAAGTGGCAGGCTTAAACCACTAGTTATTCCCCGACTTAAAATCCAACTACCAAGGTGTCTTTTTATATTCGACTATCAAAACGCGCAAGATAGTAGCCACTGAATATCTTGCGCATAACAATTCATCATCCTTTAACCTTGGATCCATAATCAGCTTTGTAGACGGGCCAACGGATAGAATGCCATCGTTCTCATCCAGCTGGTGAAAGACACAGCAGTCTATCCTAAGAATACCTGAATATTCCTGGATTGCCAACATAATGCATATCCTAACAGCGAGTACGTGAAGTTTTTCGATGTTACGGGACGTTACACAAACGTGTCGAATGACTGCAATACAAACTCTCGTCGAACTCCCTTTGCAACCAAAGGAATGACAAGCATGTACAACTTCTCGATTCGGCAGCTCATGGATCCAAAAAAGTGACTAAACTGTTCAAACTTTATGTGGTCCGGGAAATATTACACACCAACAAAGGGTTAGGCAATTGCACAGGGACTACCACCAAGACTTTCCACCGCGTTGATGCCTAAAAGAGAAGCCTCAGTTCTCGTCTCCACTCAGTAATCTACTGCAGACCTCTCACCACTAACGCACAAAGAGGGCGCTTGTGAAAAGCATTCTTCGAACAGCCATCACTGTGTGCACAGAAAGCGATCAGGAGGAAATGCTCAGAGAAAACAGGGGCGGTCTGAGAAGTCGGGAGAAGTTATTGAATTACCACCGAGCATACCACGCCATCAGCCAGTTCGTAAGCGCTTGTGTGACCATCGATGTACAACGTAAAATTCCATAATTTGCCTTAGCGATAGAGAGGATGATGCGTGAGTTCGGGTACGGTTTATTTCATTCCCTCTAATGGACCTGGGATAAATACTTTGGCGAGACTAGATCACTCTGCATCTGTATAAAAGAACATTAAGTCGGCAAATTTTAAATTTATTTTTCTGATATTTTCTATTTTTGGTTTTTTGGGAGGATTTTGAAGTAGAAATTAACACCGTTGCACGGGAATCAAAACTACCGGCGCGCAAAACTCTTGAAACGTTTTGGATAAATTGCGAAAATCCACACACAAACCGCAGGGCGGAGCGCGTTGTTATACTGCGCAACGTCACATAATATCTCAGACTGGTTTTTTAACCTGAGACCAGCACATAACTCATCCCTTTACATTCTGCGCGTTTGATCTCCATGAGTAAGTGGAAGACTTACAGAAAACGGTGAACGTTTACAAAGTTGTTCCTAATGTATTGAAATGTAGGTTTTGAGTTCCTTCTGCTTAGAGTTATGAAAGTATGTGGCTGCGTAGAGTACACATAGATGTTACCTTCACCAGGTTTTGAAGATAAAATTCCCAAGAGGTTAGCCACTGTCGAATAAATACTGTGTTTACAACTTCTTGTCAGGTTATTTTTAAAAAAACCCTAATTTATCGAACTCGCTTTCCTTTCCTTCCCTCTCTTGCCAAAGTCATATGAAGTAGCAACAGCCTAATAAAGAAATTTAAATTTAACACCTTATTCCTTTCGAGCGGTCGCTCTTCAAGAGATTAGGCGGAGGTGGAGGAGGTGGTGGTGGGGCACCAGCTGTTGGTGGAAGTGGAGGTGCTGGTGGTGGATGGGAAGAAGGAGTTGAAACAGGCGCTGGAGGCACAGCAGCCGTGGGAGGAACAGGAGCAATGCGAGATGGACTGGCACTTTGCTGCTGAAAAACAATAAATAAAACCATTAAATTTAATTATTCTTCTATTCTAGACATCTTTTCACGAAAAATACAAAACTTAGTCTTTATTTACCGCAAAATGGTCAGCATCTTTTAAATATGCTGCTTATAGTAACTATTCCTTAAATAGTTACTATTCTCTACAATATCGCAGGTATCCTAATTAACTGTTCGCTTGTAACTGTCTTAAATCTATTTCATTCACATGACCTTTTGATAAGTCTTTACGTAGCCTTTCAGATAACCTTTATCCAAGAGCTATTCCTTTGTTGTCTGATTGAGTTCTATGTTGACGAAGCCTCTGGCATACCGCCTCAATTGATGCACTTATCACGCATGCACCGTGTCATGCCCTGGGTCAGCGAGGTCGTTAGTTCCCATTGACAAAGCTCCACCACTACAGAAGTAATGCAACTCATAGCTTTCGTCTTCAAGTGCTCGTAGCGTTCGTTGGCTCTTCATCCAGGCCCTGAGTTCATCAGTGCCCCAGCCTGAGTGTCGCCCTAGCTTCCTTCAGTTGCATCACTTGTTCTCATCTCAATCTCGTTCGTATACATCCAGTTAACCAAATATCGTCACATATTACATATTATTATTGTACTGCTGTTATTGCTATAAACTGTTATAACCCAAACTCGAGGTTGTCCACGGTAGTTACGGAAAAAAGTCCCCCGTGGCGAATTTATACAAAGTCGAGCATTCCACGTACAGTTGGCGGACAAAAGACAAATGCGACCAACTCCCCAATCCACTGGCCAACTAACACACTGCTTTTACTTGTTCTCAAATAGTCACACTGTATTCAATTGGCTGACCTGTCCGTAGATAGTGCATGGCCCATTGGAAGATGACGTTGAGCTTTGAGATGATCGCCTTTGCTGATGACCGAGGGTAGGATTTCCTGGCACGCAATGAGAAGACTTCCTATAAACGGTAAGGTTAACACATGAGAAAGTTACAGTTCCAATTTGAACTTGATTTCAACAAAGTTGATATTTCCCAGCAATTCAATAAAAACAGTGACATTTTTACTGAATCTCAGTTATGTGGAACCAATCCGATTTCTTGGACGTATTAGCAGTGAAAAATCGCTTTTACAGTTTAAAAGCAAAAGAAAATTAGCTAACTCGTAAAAAAAAAGGATAGTCCCCTCTATCTTAAAGTGATTTCCTTGGAAAAAAAAACAGCGAAAATTGTTTTAAATGCATGAAATAACAAGAAGACCTGGGTGAGAAAGCAGAGACAATCATGACCAATCCAGCACAGAAAATTGTTGAGAACGAAAACAATTCCAACGGCACCACGAGAATACACGCGCTTCCATGAGCACACAAGTCGAAGATCGATGGCTTCGGCTTCACGGCATTGACTCCACAGTACCTTCTCCTCCACGGATCTCTGTCATAGAGGGAGGGATCTCTTGCTTATTAGTCGCGAGGCAATGAGGCGCGTTCCCAGGTGGTGGACAGGGGGTCAATCGCGGATCAAAAGCGACGTTATGCTTACCTGAGACGCTGGTAGATCCAAGAAATTGTCTACCTGCTTCTATTACATCTATTTGACACCTACCTTCTAAATCTATGAAGACGCATTCACGTATCGCTGCAAGGGTTAATTCTTGTTTATACACGTATCATACGAGTCAGTCTGGCTAAAAACCTGTAGCCAAGTGACTGGGAAGTATATGTGAAGTGGTTAGGAGTCGCCTCCAACAAATAGGCTTCTCGACTACTCTAGGAGGGATTGACATGCTGCCCGTGAGTTTAATCAGTACCCATCTTCAAAGCTCAGCATGCTATACAAGAGTATCAAAAAGCTAAACAGTAAAAGAAACGGGCTTCTTTATCCTAACTACGAAAGAGCCCTCGATTCAGCAGCGTTGGGAAGGACGAGCATGGAGAGGCCGCTAAAATCTCAGGGCCATTCTACGCCGCCTAAATCGCCAAGAACAAAGGTGACGATCTGTACCTACAATGCACTCTCACTTACATCCGAGTTCTCGATAGAAGACTTGACCATGTAGGCAAGAAGGCTACGATACGACATCATCGGCCTGGCCGAGACGAGACGACGCGACCTATTCAACGCTGTCTATGACACCGGAGCAAAACTGTTCCTCGGAACATGAGGCAGTAGAGGAGTCGCCGGCTTTGGTGTTCTCGTCAACACGAGTTTGTCCATGAAAAATGAATCATTCAAGCAACTAACAACCCGAATCGGACGTTCGCGACTGAAGAGATGTTGATCAATAGCCACTTTTACAATGTTCATCGTTTATGCAACAACACTGATCTATAACGAAGGCGAAGGCGAAGTCGAAGTCGAAGCGTTGTGTATGGACTTGGATAAGTACTTCAGAGGAGACCTTACATTCTTCGAGGTTACCATTGGAAATTTTAACTCTAAGATTGGACCAAAAAAAACCTCTGAAAAGCGTCACATTGTGAGCGATAGATTACAACAGAACGAGTAGGATGAGAGCGGTTGTCCGAGTTTATCATGATGACCAACACAATCCATGGTAACTCGCAATTCCAGAAGTCTCACTGGTAACGCCGGGCGTGGGAGTCTTCCAACGGAGAGTAACACAACGAAACAGACTACATCATATTAAATCGGTTTTTTCTAACCGACATCACTTGTCCCAAAATTCTACACAGGATCCAAGATTTTATTTCTCGCAGGAAGAAGAAAAAGTCGTTAAATTGAAAAAATGAACTTCCAAATTAACCAAGAAATTGAGATTTATTCAGTACAATAGTCGCCTGTTGGGAAGAGGCCGTTCTTGATAGCATCGATAAAGAATACGATCGGAGACTCATTCAGTATCTTTACGATAGCGCTATAAAAGCTGAGAATTCAAAATCGCCAACAGATAGTCTGTCTCCATTGCTCCAGAAAAACTCGGGCTGGCACGCTAACGTGGAGTCACACGGTCTACAGACAACTATCGACTCACGTCAAAACTTATAAAACAAGCCAGACAAACGATAAAAGATACTAAGGAGAAAAGAGCTGCATTTATGGTCGAAACAGTAGAGGCTGGGAAAAGCATTCGCAAGGCCCACAGAAGCTTCGCCAGTTACGAAACCAAGACAGTTGCACTCCTACGTCCAGGCAGAATAGTTACAGATTCCAGAAAAGCGATGGAGAAAATCCCTAATGATCAGTACTCGAATTTCTTCAATTGCCGCATTCTCTTGCAATCATATGGAATGAAAGAGGATAGATATGTCTTCCACTCTGTTCTCCGTTCTTAAGTCGACGCTTACAGTCTGTTCTGTGCAAACGTTTCACTCGAGTCATACTAAACAGGACTAAGAGACAGAACGCTGGACGACGAGCAGCCATATCAGCAAGCACGGATGCGAAAAGAGTTCAGTACGATGGACCACATCCACACAAAGACACAACTCATTGAAGTATCGCGAGAGTTCAACAGACCGCCCTCTCTCTTTCATTTTCTTCGATTTAAAGAAACCTTTTAATTCATTTGAGATAGAAGCAGTCATGAAGGCCATAAACAGCCAGGGAGTACCTACTAAGTATAGAAAAAATCCTCATGAGCTATATAAAAATTTCACAACCAAGATATCACCATTCTACAACGATATTCGGATTAATGTGAGTTTAACAAAGAGATTAAGCAAAGCGATATCATCTCGTCAAAATTATTCACGTATTTAAATTTTTTACCCACGAGAACGTCAAGCGAACAATTGCATGGGAGAACATGGGAGCAAAAATTGATGGTTAGAATCTACACCACTTTCGCTTTGCTGATGACATTGTTTGCATAATATCAAGCGTTACGCAGGCAGAATGAATGCTTGCCGACTTTGATAACGCCATTAGAAGGATTGGACTTCAACTAAATCTCACAGAAACGATCTTCATGGGAAACGGATTGGTTACGTATGTCCCATTCAAACTCGAGAGAGTCTCCGGATAGACTGCTTACATATTTATGAGTCGGGAAATCAACATGATAAACGACTTGGCTCCAGAGATGGACAAGAGAAACCGGACGGCTTGGAGAGCTTTCAAGAGCATCGGTGTTTCCATTTCACGATTCTTCCTGCCTTAACGTTTGCATCAGAAACCAGTTCGCTGCAGGATGAAACCTCAGTCAGTGTCATTGAATGCGCAGTCAAAAAGACTATGTTCGGAGTACTCCGTGTCACACAAATGAGGGGAAAGGTGCGAAAATCCGATCGACGTTAACGACCAAAAATCAACGAAGCCGCTCAGTATGCCAAATTGTCGAGGATAAGATAAGCCGGATACGTAATGCGTATGAATACGATAACTCAGGTTGTCAAACGTAGTGCAGGAAGACAGGGAGCAGATAACCTAGTGGTAATGATATTGCTCATTACGAGCAGTGATGGTTCGGTCCTTCTGTACGCTCACCAAACCTCTCAACCCTTCGCAATCGGGGAATTGATATCGGATTTGACGGGGAAAAAAACCACTCTCTTCAATACAATTAGGAGCGCGCTACTCTAGCTATCTCAAGAATCCAGGTAGAACCGACTCGACCAGCATTCTACGACATTGAAGATGAAATGAAAATTCTGAATCATCAGCCGATGACACAATAAATTGTCCGAATTTTCAGGGTTCTGTCAGGGTTGTGGATTTCTTCATCGGAGGATGTTAAGTTAAATGGAGTATCAGTGGTTGGAAATGCCATTACTACTGAATTTCTGGAGACATGGTATGGCACATTTTGTTCCTTCAGATATCGTCCAGGCAGTTAGCAGTGGTTCTGTTGTTGGCCATCCTAGCATGGTGAGAGTTCAATCCCATTCCGGGTGAACCAAATCTGCCATCCGGGGTCGGAAAATTGGTACTGGATTTGTCCGGAGAAAAAATCACTCTCTGCAATCAATTGCGAACGCTCCAGCCCGGCTGTTCAGGACTCCAGGGAGAATCGACTCGACCAGCATTCTACAACACCCAAGATGAAATGAAAATCCTCAAACTGCAGCCGAAACCACGTGTAAAAATTGGAAGACCTTCGTGGATGTTGGACGCGAGAAAACGAATCGAATGTGAGAAGTGCTGGGATTTGCACAATACACGCGTAGACGAGTCGTATAAAATAAAATGAAACAGAATGGAATAAAATTAAATAAAATGAAAGTTACAGGAAGACCGCTAACACGATTTTCAGAGTTCTTCACGCTGGGATTTGCACAATACACGCGTAGACGAGTCGTATAAAATAAAATGAAACAGAATGGAATAAAATTAAATAAAATGAAAGTTACAGGAAGACCGCTAACACGATTTTCAGAGTTCTTCACGAAAATCTCAGAAAAAGATATAACGCTCAACAAGTCCCTAGAGCAAGCTAGAGCGAGCAGAACCTACTTTTGCATGCAAGAGGGAAAAATGGATTTGCTGTCGCCAGCTTGAGTCACTCGATGATAAACGGTATGACAGGTACGGGTGAGGAGAAACATTCCCATATGAAAACACGTACCAATTCTCAAATCATTTGTTAATCCAGAATCTGAAATTATTCATTCCATTACTCCCTCCGCTTTTCTCGAGTCAAGCAAACTGCAGAAGCAGTCTGCACAGTTTAAATGAGTAACAGTTTAAATGAGGGCCAGTGTTAAGCATCGCTGAACTTAAAGGATGAAATTACCATTCTTAACAAGGTGAGCTTTCCATATGACGCTAAACTCTCTCCAAATAGCATTTCTATCGACCAAATCACTGGATGACTAGTTAAACTAAAAGGAAAGGATACGCTTTCGTTTAATCGGTCCTTCACAAATTCAATAAGAAAATTTTTAAGGGACGCGGATAGCGTAGCGGTTGGAAGTGCCCTGCACGGGTAGCAGCGCTCACTTGACAGAACGGTAGGCCACCGAAAACCACTATGTAGTCCAGATAAGCTTTCAGTCACCTCTAACGATGCTTAATGAAGTACAATGCACGGGTCATTCCGCAGGGATTGATCAGCTCTGAGAGCTTTATCCTTCAGCTTTATAATAAGAATTTTTAAATAAAAAGTGTCTGATAACGGCTGGCCTATCATAAACTACTCTAATACATCGCCTATATCGTAACTGCCTCTATGATCGCCTCTGCCCATCACATCATTTGCCGCAGATGAGAGCGGGAGGAGGGCTTCGCTTGTTTGCTAACTACCTATTGAAATTTTTGCATATCATATGGTAAGGAATATATTCATGAAACGGGAAGGCCACTTAATGCCCGCATAAAAAAAACACCTAGATGGGAAAATGCATTCATAACAACGCATCTGTCTATGCATGCACTGAATACAAAAGCATAATGGTGACGATTTTAAAGTGAATGTAAGAATTCGTCATGCATTGAGGATCCCAACAAAGGAAGGAAATCACTTATTCCAACTCCAGCTAAAATCTTCTAAATAGACTTCAAAAGCAGCATTTTTAAAAAACAGAATTTAAAGATCCCAGTGAACTCGCCGATTATCTACGATCGATATTGTGTAGCCTTAAGAGCTAAAGGAGGAAGATTGCTAAGTGAAGCTACTTATTACAAAACTGCGACTCTCTAGATACTCGAATGGCTCGTCCTCACTGGCTGTGCGAGCTCCAGCATAATCTCCATTCTGCTGCGATTTGCTGCCAAAACCACTGTGGTTCCCTAGAACCACAAGATAAACTTGGCCAAAGTCTGCCCTAGGTCTTCACCACCATAGGTAGTCGCCGCCCTTATGGATCAAAAGGAGATTTGCCATCATGCGAATTTGATAACAGACTGTAGTGGATCTTGGTACTGGTTTATTCTTAGCTAGGCCTGCGTTAGAAACACCGGACTCCTTCACTGCTTGGGAGACCCTGTCAGGGAATGAATCCCCCGCTGTACATCGCAGTCCGACACCCAGGAACACCTCACAGTCGAGACGAGGCGGTAAACCGTTGGGAGGCTTGCGACTGCGGCTGATGTCCAAAAATTCACGATAAGTACAGTCGAGTATGGAAATTTTGCCAAAAACCATAAAGCACTCTGGAGAAGCAGATATTTATGAAGTAGATTCCAAAAAGAGGAGAAAGTGAACCAATTAAATCTTAGAAAAGTAAAATTGGAAAAAGATATGGGATAAACAAATAAGCAAACAACGAATTAAAGCAAAGGATATAATAAACAAATTGAAAGATAACCAACACATCAATGTAACAGCTTCATATGGAAAGCAAAGGTAGCATGAACTGAAGTTTGATGATTTCAGGAACGTTCTCACCGGAAACCACTTGATCTATCAGAAATATCTAGTTGGCTAACCTAAAGCTAGGATTCATGGAATTCACTTGGTGATGTTGTGAGCCGTCCTCCTCTTCGCGAAACGTCGGCGCTGATTTGATATGAGACATCAAATGCTGATGCGGATCTTGATACACGTTATCTGCAAAACTGCATCACTATTTTTTCTGCTACTATTATGAAGTATTTAAATTTGAACTGCATACATAGATATATATGTACACACGCACATACATACACACATACATATACACACATAAACACGCACACACGCTTACAATTCTTCCTCAGACAGGCTCAGTTTGCTCACACAGCCAATAAGAGATAATGTCCATCATCAAACCCAAGGTTCTACGACCTCGCAGAGCGAACGAGCACAGATCTTTCAGAATATTTGACTATTATTGAATATTTGAATAAAGAGTAGTCAGTCTATTGCAAAAGTTTCAGCTTCATCAATTAAAACGAGAATTTGAAACCAATTTGTTAGCGTCGAAAGATTTCACTAGTCGCGGATTTCGTACCATTCGACGACTTTGAATATCGAATAAAGTTTCTAAATAATATTAATAAAATGACGGAGCGGGTTACGCACTGGCAGTGATGACGTTCATCATCCGCATGGGGATTGTTCGACCTCGCAGCGGACTCGCCAAGCCTCTCATTCCCACGGGAATGGAAGATTGATTCCAGAGTTGTCTTAATGAACTAAAATGTTTTTACTGCTTGGCTTTCGGTACCATTTCGTAACGTAGCAGTTTTCTGATTTACACGTTCAGAAATGGAAGCCAGTTTTCTCGTGGTTTCTCTCGGGTGAATTTAATGTACTCTGACTATTCGTTCAGCAACTCGAAACGCCAATTTCTTCTTGTTTTGAACAAAAGATCAAGCAGTCATCTATATACCTACAGTAGAGTAACGGCCCGAGTGACACCGACTAAAATGCCACCGAGTAATCTAAGACGCCAGCTAATTCGCAATCGCTTATACGACCGTCTATGTGCAACGCAAAATTACATAATTTGCCCCAATAGTAGAGACGATGATTGCATGAGTTCGTCGGGTACAGTCTATCTGATTTCTTGTAAAGTGTGCGGAGACGAATACGTTGGCGAATCGGGTAGACCACTATGCATCCGCATAAAAGAACACCTCGTCGGCAAAAGTAAACCAAATACCCCACTAGGCACGCATATGACCTAGAAACATAACGGAGAAGATTTTGAAGTAGAAGTTACGATCCTCGCGCAAGAATCGAGAACACAAGCGCGTAAAATTCTCGAGGCATTCTGGATTAATTCCAAGAATCCGAAAATGAACCGCAGGGAAGAATGCCTCATTATCACGCGTGATATTGGGCAGTATATAAGACTGTTATTCTGATGGGACGGGCACATTACGTTTCCATGTGAACACTGCGCGGTTGGTCTCCACATAACATATTAAGTGGAAGGCTCATAGAAAGCGGTGAGTATGCAAAGACTCTGTGTTCAATGTGATTGAAATTTTGGTTTAGCATTTTCTCTGTTTGGTTATGAAGGTGTTTGGCCATGTAGATTGCAGTCAACGTGACCTGTCCAGGCTCTGAAGAAGGCGAAATCCGCCGAAACGTCAGCTTGTACGTAAATAAAGAAATAAAATAACACCTCGTGTTTGCTAAACAGAAGTAAAAAGAATTATCGAATTTTCTTTTACGCTTATTTATCTCATTGAAGTGTGAAAATACCTCCCGTGCTAAGCGTTCACCTCCACAAAAGAAGTGATGAACTATAAGCCTGTTAGTCGCTAGGCTACGTAGCGCGCCCCCTTATTTACGGATAACGGGGTAGGACGCAGTGTTAAGGACGCAGTGTTAGCGCAGGAAAAAGCGGAGCGCCGTTTATTCTAAGAAGCTGGTCGATCCAAGTATGATCTTACTGTCTTTACACCGCTGGATTAACATACATCTTATCTGTGCATGTAAATCATGCATGCATATGTGTTATGTTTGCAAAGACATGCATTTTGTCTTCTACACAATGATTCAGTCAAAATCGTGCAACTCAGAATTTAGTAAGTTATTGAAAGGAGTTTAGGCTCGCCTCAAGCAAATAAACCATACGTCTACCCCTCCCAGAAAACACCCTGAGAAGTTTAAACGGCTCCTAGGAGGAAACATGGCAAGGCAGCATCGTGACTCAATAACAAAATTGAGGAAACATTCGAGCAGAAGAGAGCAGACGATCATCGTAATTCTTTAAACAACTGATATTTAGAACAGAGAAGATTGATGAACTATAAGCCTGTTAGTCGCTAGGCTACGTAGCGCGCCCCCTTATTTACGGATAACGGGGTAGGACGCAGTGTTAAGGACGCAGTGTTAGCGCAGGAAAAAGCGGAGCGCCGTTTATTCTAAGAAGCTGGTCGATCCAAGTATGATCTTACTGTCTTTACACCGCTGGATTAACATACATCTTATCTGTGCATGTAAATCATGCATGCATATGTGTTATGTTTGCAAAGACATGCATTTTGTCTTCTACACAATGATTCAGTCAAAATCGTGCAACTCAGAATTTAGTAAGTTATTGAAAGGAGTTTAGGCTCGCCTCAAGCAAATAAACCATACGTCTACCCCTCCCAGAAAACACCCTGAGAAGTTTAAACGGCTCCTAGGAGGAAACATGGCAAGGCAGCATCGTGACTCAATAACAAAATTGAGGAAATTCGAGCAGAAGATCATCGTAATTCTTTAAACAACTGATATTTAGAACAGAGAAGATGTGGAGCAACCGCAACTTTAAGACTTCGTCGCCTGAAGCCTAAGCATTAAGCATGGACAAAGTTAGATTCGAGGTCAGAGAGGTTCGAGGTTCTATGAGGTCAGAGAGAACTACAGCGAAATCATACATTTTGTACTCGTGTAATCATCGTGGGCGATTTTAGTGTAAACGGTATTTGCATCAAAACGCCGACAAAATATTGAGACCTATGATCTCGAAAACAATGTCACAAGATATTTGAGCTGATAATAAGGTCAAACTATTCTCGACGTTCAACTTAGTAATTTCCTAATAGATTCTACCACAACAAAATTAGCCTAATTAAAGTCACTCACTCAGTCAAAGTCAGTTGTATTTGTATAAGTTTCGCTGTTGTAATAAAGCTTTATATTTGATCGGACCACTCCTGGTTTTTCATTTTATTAGTCGGCTATTTTTGAAAACAACATGCTACTTGCATTTCGACGAGAATACGGAATAGTCGCTAGATACAAAAAGGCAAGGAGGATCATAATCCCTGGCGTTCACCCCGATCTGTTCGATAACCAAGTACATCTACCAACATATATTTTACAACAGATAACATGGATGTACTATTCCAATGGTACTCTCATCCGAACATCTACATGTCTTGCCGGTGATGATGAAACATATAGATGGACCGCTGAAGAAGACCTGACTCGACACGAAGGCGAAGCCGCCACATCGAGACGAATAACAGGCGTGGACCATCGACTCGGATTATCGGCTCTGATGAAGACGAAGACGTCGAAACGTTAGCCGATAATAAATATTGTTATCAACCTCGTGTAAGCTCATCAAAGAAAGAAACATATAAAATCCGCTGTGCAGGACTAGAAGGACTAGAATCAAAGAATTGATCTGGGGAGCCCAAATCGGTATTGAACCCAGTTAAGCTGAAGCTATAGCTATAATAACAATAATAATAATAGCTATTAAATAATAGTAATAATAGTAAACTATAGCCAGAGCTTAACTGAGCTTAATTGAGTTCAATGCCGATTTGAGCTCCCCAGATCAATCCCGTCGACGGGTGACTGCTGATGGCAAAAGATCGATAGAACTAGCTGAGAGAAAGGCGAAACGAAGGACCCGCATGGTGTGGTGGTGGTGAACGTGTTATGCCCCGGAAACGACAATAGCGCGTTCGCTCCCCACCGCAGACTCCTGCGGTCCGGAGTTTTGCAAGTATCCCAGCATTGTAGAAGTTACATTTCGCAACATACCCTGCCGTTCAAAAGAATAGGCAGTAAATAAAAAGGTTAAGTTTACAACAAAATTTCGGTTATTCTTCAAAGACATGGTTATCAATGTAGAAGAATTCCGATAAGCGACATCTAACGGAACCTCGCGAAAATTCAGCACAATTCTGGAGAACGTCTTGTGAAAATTGCAAATGCGATAATACAAAAGTAAAGCTATGGTGGACGTCAAACCTGCTTTCATTACGCCGATAATCTCGTCCGTATAACACGAGCATTAACGTGGCAGAACGACTCAGCAATTTCAATCGCAACATATAGAAGGAGCGATTTTCAGTTGAATCGAAGGAAACAATGTTCGCCGGTGACGGAACCACCTCTTCTCATTTAGGCTCAGTGGAAAGAATATCTTCGAATGTTTTATCTATGTGTATCTAGGCCGATTGGTCAACACGACGAACGACTGAGGTCTATCACCGGGCTATGGAAACCAAACGGCGTGGCTACAAAAACGCTCTGGATATGTATGGTATTATTCTGCAAAAAACACCCGCGTGCTTGCCCATTTGTTTAAAGGAAGAAACCCAGTGTTGTCATGTTGAAGGTTTATGTATATGTAAATCCATATATATGTATACATACATATGTATATGTGTATTCATATACTCTATTGCAGTGGACATGGTGTCTATCAAAGCCAATAAAGCACATACTGACTTCCAAAATTTCCATTGCAAATATTAGTCCACAATAAACTTGTGGTTGGAATTCCCGCCATGGGAGAACCGAAAGATTTTTGTTTAAAAAAGGCTGGCAGCCACTATGACAACGACTTTCAAACGCCAACGCACGAGTTTCTCTCAACTGCAGGAATAGTGAGCTTGTCAAGCCAGAAGAACATAAGTTGGGTGGAAAATATGCGAAAACCGGCACCATTCTTTGTGAAGACGCCCAGGTTGCACAAGTGCTTACTTCGAGTTAAGTATATAAATCACGGAAATGAGTTCGATAACAGAAGAAAACAAAGCTACGACGCGTCTCTACATTACATTCCTAAATCGTGACAGAAGATAGTACCAGCTTGACACTGACCAAATGATATTCAATAATCAAGTTGGTCCTCGTTATCCACTAACTCATTTCGATACCTTAACGACTATGTTTGGTACTAAAAGTTTGTTCAGGTGTATGAGCGTAATGCCACGCTCTGCCTACTTCAAATCACGCAAAAAAGAAACTTTAGAAAGCTGGATAATCGTAACCAAATGGATAAAATCCGAAAAAAGAAAAGCCATTTTTCATTTTATCAACTGAAACCAAACCACACCGTTCGGGACTTGGTATTCTCCGCTGTGTAGAAATTGATGATTAAGATAGTCAATCGCTTGACCGACTGCGGACACGAAATCACGGGCTTCTTTTTCTGAGGAGAAATTCAGACCATATACCTGTAAATGACAGTCATTACAAGTAAGAATTCAATGGTGACGTTAAAGAGAGTAGCCATTCGAAGAGACAAAGGTCTAAGTTACAACAGTACTACATCTGGACACACTCTCCAATTTATTTACTTCCACTCTTTTTATCCTGCTTTGCCAAAACCACAGTCAAATCGATTGTTTATGGTTGGAAAGATGGTTTCACATCATTTGCTGATTATTCAAGAAGGGAAATAAAACAAACTTGTCGTTGCTCGTCCCTCCATTGATGAAAGGTCGGCGTAGCAGTGTGATATTTGAGTTTGTGGTGAATATTGCAGTTCAACAGCCACGCTCCATCCTTAATTAATCGCAATTCATTAGGTGGAGATGATCGGAAAAGTGAACTACAAATGTATAGAAATATTTCCCATAAGTATCATTTCAATACATTATTTGGGTTCAGCTATACTCTGAAAAGGGAAAACCTGCTCTCTGATCGCAATGATTCGAAACGTTCGCCGTGTGGTGTTGTGCAGAATCTGAACAGTGGATATCTGTCCATCGCCGCCATCTGGAGCCTGCCACTTCTTGCGGCCCTCGTTGTAGACCATCACCTCGGCCGCTGCTGCAGCCATCGACGATTCACTGAACGACTCAAAGTTCCACACCCCCTCCAGCTTTTAAAACGTAAATTGAAACAAAAAAAATTACCAAAAAAGTTTTAAAAAGTATTATCTTCGAGAATTCCTCATGAGAACCGTGAAATAATCATAGGCAGCGAACAAAGAAAGGCAAAGAAAAAGTTAACAAATTTATCAAGTTGTTTCGAAAGTTGGATAGACCCGATCCATCGTCGTCGCTTCGTCGGTGAGCGAGACACGCGTAGCGGTTCTTTTCCACCTCTACGATGAAGTTCGCTCTTTCCACTTCCCTATTTGTTACTGTTGTTTGTGCACATCTATACGACTCGTTGCATGAATTCAACATTACTATGAACAACTCTGCTGCTGAAGATTCTAGTGTACTCCGTCACCAACGAAGCGACGACGAAGGATCGGGCTACTACCCACAGTGCAAACCATTTGGGACGTGTTACTCGAATGATCACTGCTTTGGTGGTCAGTGTATTGGCGCATTTGTTGGAAAGTGCAGTTGCAATAGCTGCTTTGATCTCTTACGATGCGAAAACGACAATCGATTTTTTCCTTTTTTTTCTCTACGTTTTTCTGAAAGTCCGCGCGACTCACTGTCGCGTAATCCTTGGGATTTGGTAGTGAAACCATCCAGAAAATTTCTGGACGCATACAAAAAAGCGGAATAAATAAAATTTAGACTGCTCCGTATAGATCTAAGCAAGTGGTGATCACAGAATCTGGTAAACAAGGAGCATGAATCAAAACGTTTCAGTCAAATCCTGGAAATTTCGGCCGACTTTCCAAAAAACTGAGTTTTACGCTGCTATGATGAAATACAGCGTTCCTACTCCATTCACTAACTCTGGCCGTTTATGGAAGACTGCTCGCTCGCTATACTTCGATCAGTTGTGAGCGGGACTTGCCCTGCGCGAATTATTAGTTTGGTTTATTGACCGAAATTCATGATATAAAACTGCCTCTCAAACTGATTTGCATCACATCCCGAGTATTTTTGCTGTAAACCAGTCGACCCCGTTGCATGATTCCCAAACCGAGCTGATTTCGTTAAGAGAAAGATGCCAGCTCAAATGTGAAATAGTGTCTGCAACAATCTTTTTTCGATATCCACCAAGAAACCCATATTTCAGCTTTGCGAAGCAACTCAGGTTATGGTCACCATCTTGAAATTACGGGTTAGTTAGTAACAAGGCAACATTTGCGATATGTGGAATCGTCATTGGAAACCTCTCCGCATACAATGAATGCCTCTTTTACATTTCGCGATACGTTGTTATCTTTCCAGAAAAAAACAGCGGAATACTTTGATGTTACATGGATCCTTTCAGGAAAACGAACAACTTCAATTAATCAAGCGGATCCAACGATTGCTCATCTCTTCAGATTTGTTAACGCCCATGTCTCATGAAGTTTATCTATCACAAAGAACGCGCATACTCACATTTTTCAAGTCTCTTAACTGAACATCTGGCGCTTCCTCAACGCAAACAAACACGACATTTGAAAGCGATGTCTGTTCATCGTTGTTTGAACGATGTTGTTGGCGTGAAATCTTCGACAATAACAGTACGCTGCTTTTGCTTCCGTTAGCGTTTCGTTTAGACGTGTGATTTCAGCAATTTATAAAGGGAGAAACCGGTTTATCCGCGACGGAAAAGCGGTCTGCTACTATTAGCGGCGTGTCTGAGCCTGTTAGATAAATAAAAACGTTTTCACTAATCGTAGAACGCCTAAGGTCCACCCGAAAAAGGATGTGATTATTGTGATGGTGATGATGTGATTCATCATGGTCAGAATAACGCTTGACAAAAGCGAGTACAAAATCATTTCAATCAAAGTTGGATCGCTGTATCATCTTATAAGGAACGGAAGCTCGTTTCTGACAATACGACTAGTTTGAAAAAAAGATCCAACATCTTTTTTTCCTACTAAAGCGGATTTAGTTGTTAGACCTATACCCAATATCAACGTTTATAGAAGATGAGGTAAAGAAGGATCCTGATATCTGGCTAGAACTGCTGCCATAGTAGTCATGGAGGACTTCTAGTAAACCATTGAACGTATTTAGAACTATGCACACGTCTAGTCGGCCCATAAAGAAACCCGGTAGTTCAGATAGAACCTATTAACGGTTTTGTTCCATTCATTTAGCCAAGCGTCAACAAAGAAACCTCGAGAGATTACTATCTACGAGAACAAGTCGCTGGTGTCTCAAAGTAAACCGCCAGTGCAATAAAATACGGCAACCACGTCGCAGATGAGTCCGCTCGGCTCCGACCGACATCACGCGATCAGAAGCGGACTGACTGTTCCGACTGGCTTCACAACTGATCCCAGCGAATTCTCGGAAGAACAAGAAAACTGCCTAGACACGAAGCAAATCATCGATTTACAAATCGCGGTCAACCTAACCAATATGAGTGAGACGTTTAAGTGCACCTCTCACCGCTATAAAAGGTCTACATCGTGCAGATATATGAGATGATCCAAGAGACATCTAACTATAGTTTTCGCAAAGGATTTTAAAAGACCAACAAGTTCAAACAGCGAAGATTCCTCGCGTGATGCGATCACTCTGTTTGAAATGTTCTTAGGCTTACTGGCAGGCGACTCACAAAATTCGCTGACCATAGCTCACATTGTTGACATAGGCTAATGTGATAACTTGATCATTCTGGCCCTTGATTGCATCTATCTAACCCGGCGAAAGTGGTTCCAGCGTGCCACTTACAAACTACTAAAGCATCGCTAGCTGTTCTCGTGAGAAAGTTACGTAAGATACCAACAGAATTATTACATAAAAGATGAAAAACTAGAAAATGAAGTCAACTCTGCGGAAAGAAGCACATGCTACGAGCCACTGAAAAAATGTGGTGACTTCGAGTTTTACTAGAGAAATTCAGCGATACTCTTTTACACCTCTACGTACCATTTTGGCTAGTGACAAATACGAACAAACAAAAAGTAACGCATATTTTATGGGAGCGCTACACCGTGCTGGCTCTCTTGCTTAAATGTGTCCACCAAGTTTCTACGTAATTACTTTGAGTTTACGATTGCCTCATTCTCGTAAAGCCAAGACCACAAAATCAGAGGAAAGCCAGAATTAAGTTACAGTTTATTCATACAATGCCAGTTTCACGTAGTGATCACGATACCGACTAGGAGCCCTTATCGAGAAAAGCGAGCCTGTTTTGCAATCGAGTATCGCTGAAATCTGTCACCATATCACAGAAAGGACGTTGTCGGTGAGATTCTGCTCATTGCAACGTTCTCCTTCGCCTCCCTCTTTGGATAAGCGCCTGTGGTCAGCTCGCGCTTCCCTCCTCAGTCTCTTCGAATAGCCGATCGATAGTGAGGAGCGGTCACCAGCAGGACACGGGAAGAACGCGTCCCCACCATCCACCAGCTCTCTCGCAGCCTCGGCTTCATCCGTATGTATCGGAAAATTTCCGGCAGCAAACCATCGAGCACTGGGCTAAGTTGGAACTCAGGTTTATCACTAGTGGGTGGCAAGGCCAGAAAAGAATAGAGAGAACGCAGTTGGATTTGTGTAAGAAAAAGTCTGAACAGAGCTAGATAATCTGGAAAAAACGCGCAAAGGAATCATTCTATCTAAGAACTTAAGCTATTGAGCTTTTGCTAAATAGAAAACTATGGCATTTGACACAGTTTTCAGTACAGGTCGAAATGTGCCCACTTATTTGGAGATTACAGCATTTGAGTACGTTGTTCTCTTCATTGTGACACTACATATGACAACTTAAGAGCTCCGCTTCAAGGAATAATCCTTCTAATCGGCACCAAACAAAGACTCCCACATCATCTTTCTATGATCTTGAGGTGCTGGAGTCTTACAGATTGTCAAATAGTCGCAAGCGAACACCGTGCTAAAAAACACTCAGATCGGGGCGGTTGTCATTTATAACTTCAACGATACAGAAGCATTTTAATACGGTGAAGTAAGAGAAAGCAACAACCAGAAGCACAGATCTCATGTGGGAAAGAACCCAGGTAGGAAGGAAACTGAACGAATTCCGAAATGGAGTCATCAAATGACATCGAACAAAACACCAAATTTAGCTTGGAAAAAAATAAATTTCCTGACTTACCCCATCTTTTTCACAAGTAGATCTAGACGCCGGCCACCTGTATGAAATAGATCTTAGTAAAAATCTTGCTTAGTAATGTTGATGAATATCCAGCGGTATGTCCTCCATTAGCACAACAGCATAACTTTGGCCTGAAAGGTGTGTGATGAAAAGATAAAATAGCGAGAGGAACTTGAAACACACGGCGAGAGAGTCCCGAAGCAGAATAAGATTTAATAAAATAAACACTGCACTATTATATATTCACTAAAAGTTCCATCAGACTAAATTAGTAGTGAGTACAGCTTTATACTAAATCTTAGGCCTTTCTTGGATTATTCAAATGGTTCCGTCTGTCACTATGTGAATCAATCAAAGCGATGGTCGATGAGATTGTTCATGAAACGGGAGTCAAACAAAAACTGTGGGAGTTACGAAGATGTCAGGGTTTTTTTTTAGATGTAAACCAGTATGGTATAACAACGTAGTAAAGAGAATACAAGTAATGCTGTAATGAACGGGAAAACGTTGGGAGTTCCTGTAAAAAACGGAAGCACTACATTGAATTTGAAAGGACCACAGTGAAATTCGGCGAGCTCTGGTTAAAAGTGGTAAAAATAAGATCCTGCATACGAGGAGTGTAGTTCGTGATAATTGAAAAGGTTAAGCTTACACGTTTAAGCATTTTAAGCTTCCTTTTTTGAGTTTCACCCTTTTCTTGACATATCTGGTCTAGATGGCGATTGCTAACTACATGTTACCAACAGATTTGTATACTGAAAACTGCAGTCGGACTGATTAGTTCGCTTTCCCTACCACGCGTAAGCACTATCGTCAACTCAACATCTCAGTTTTACCAAGCCTGAATTGCAGCAGAATACAAAAGTAATGGCGAAGAGGTGGATGAAGAATGAGGAATGATAACTAAAACGGGACGAAAACAACAAAGCAATAGGGTGCACAAGAATGAAAACGAAGGCATGACATGATAGAGAGAAGAAGAATTAAGACATGAAAGCTCACTTCCTGAGTGACTTCCGCCAATACTTTATCTAACTAGATATCTATGAAAACGTGTGAAATCCAGCAGAGCAGAGTACAAGAAAACCACCAGCGGTAGGGTTCCAGCTTTGTTACCATAGAAATTAAGTTAGAGATGAAAAAAATCTACTTTCCGAATTCTAATTGTTCTAGAAATTCTATGTTTTAACTATTTGTAATCAATTATCCCAATCAATTTTTAATTCTGCCCTTAACTACTCTCCAGCTTTAGTTTTTTTTGTCAAATTATAACTTCTTCAAAATAATTCTTCAGAAGCTTTGTTTTCGAATAGAATTATCCTCAACTCCGTGAAGGGACCACTAAACGCTTCTAAGGGGGGCCAGAGGAAGAAAAGTCTTCTGGGACTTCCACAGTGGTACTGGTAGACGACAGCTGGCGCAACGGTAGTTGAAATAGCTAAGGGTCAGCAGTTATCGACATTAAGATTAGCATGATGAGGACGTGACCACGATTACAATGACCATCAATGGCGGTGTTTACGCAGCTAGCAGTGAGTATTCAGTTACTAGCCTGAACCCTAAGCCAGGAACGCTAAGTGGGACAAAGAAAGATAATAATAAAAGTTAAGAAGCACGAAATAAAGTAATTTTCCCTCAAACCCGACCTCGATTACTAATTTGAAGCCGCTAGATATAAAAGCGAAAACAGCTAACAGCAGATGAGTCGATGAACGTGAACCCTGGACAGAGAGGCTAACAATCAATGGCTGATAAGGCGTAACGGCGCTTATGAATTAGTTCGACTCGACCGTATGACTCAGCTATGAGACTCTTTTGATTAATAATGCAGTCTAATCGCCTCCAAACTTTCACTTTTCTGTGTTTCCAAGTTTAAAAATGATAGTGGGGAAGAAAACAGTATAAGTTTCGTTTGAGTAAATGAACAAAGAAAGGCAATAAAAAAAGTCTATGCTTTGCTGAAAATCTGTTCTCTGCAAACTGCAAGTGCTTCGTACCAATGGAGTTCATAAAAACGTTGTTAACCCTATACATCAAATTGCTTGTGAGGTGGCCAGAAATTCCGTGTAATAATACACGCCACGTCACTGGTTTGACACGATACAAGAGCAACGGAGCCTCTCATCTCCAGGGTCAGGAAATTGCTATCAGGATTCTCTGAAAGGAGCGCCTTCTAGTCCGCGAAAGCTGACGTGTGCTGCGGAATTACTACGTGTGCTGCGGAATTGCAGACGAGTAAGCACAACTATCACAGAACTACAGTGACAATCTTCACGACCAGAATTCAATGACATTCATAAAAAACATCAAAAGCTCAAGCGGAAGCCAGCCCTAGATTCAAATCGAAAGACATCTGTGGGTGACGAACGCGAGAAAAACGAATCGAATGCAAAGGTGCTGGGACGAACGCGCAATGCGATGGTGGACGCAAACCAAATCTTTGAAAAAAAGTGTATCAAGTCATATGGCATAGTTAAAAACATCTTTTCATCAATTTCGTTCGGGAATCAGTTCTGAAAGATGAGGGTGACTGTGCGACCGTCGACAGTGGGCGAACGGATGGCGCAGACCGGCCCACGAAGCCGGCCAGCCATGACGAAGTTGCGGCGCTGAGTCACGACTACGCCAATCCCCCAGCAGGACCATTGAAGACCGTGAGTGTCGCTGTTTTCTAGAGTCAGTCATGGATCAGATGAAAGTTAGAGTATTTCTCGATGTAGTTTATCATAGAATCCAAAATAATAAAATGACGTGTTAAGAATTCGCATTTGAATAGACTAGAATACCTAATCAAAAAGTGCAGAGTTGGCAGCAATTCTGACATGCGGACAGAAAAAATCGAAAGCATCGCCTCAGTGAAGTAATAATCGTCACTAGGGATCCCTCCTATAGATTATGACGTAAGAACAAAGCTTAATTGAAAAGGTTAAGCTTACACGTTTAAGCATTTTAAGCTTCCTTTTTTGAGTTTCACCCTTTTCTTGACATATCTGGTCTAGATGGCGATTGCTAACTACATGTTACCAACAGATTTGTATACTGAAA